>JBAMIG010000022.1:9955737-9971699 GCA_037177335.1 Kiunga ballochi
CACACACACACACACACAGATAAACATACATCAAATGTGCAGCCACACGCAAAACACCAAATGTTCAATTATTACACACAGGCAGTTCCTGATATCTGAAAGCCAATTACATCCATTACCATCTGTGTGAAACGGCTTAACATCGAACCCACATCATCGGGTCAGGACTAAAAGTTTGCCACAGGCTTTGAAGGCTTACTGGTTGAGCTGCTGAATCAGAGATTGCATTAACTTAAGCAGGTGGGTAGACATTAAAACCACAGAAAAGTGTCTCAGTCATGCTTTCCACGCCACTGTACGATGGCGGCCATTTCACCAGCAGTCATATAGCATTTTCATTCCAGCAGGAGTTCAACTCAGCAAGTTTGAATTTGGCTCTTTCTAGTTTACTTTCTAAGTAAACTGGCCGCCTATCCATTTTATCCCATCTCTGTCCCCGTTTTGATCAGATGCAGAAGGATTTGGAGGCGAATTCAGAACTCAACCCCAAAAACAGCCCAGTATCATCGTGTCCCACTTAAAAACTGCACTTCAAACCAAAGTGTAATCTATAGCGTGCAACAAGATGGGAGCTGCCTGATGCCATTTCTTAATGCGATTGAGAAAGTGTGTCGCTTCCCTCCCTCCTCTCGGATGACTTCAAAAAGTAAGCAAGGGAGCCGTGTGATGTTTTTTTGGGGGGGACGGCACAGCCTTTACTTGGACTCTTTCATCTACTGGGTGACTCACTCTGCCTCTCTCTCTGCCGCTGGGCCCTGTGGTGTGCTGAGAAGACGAATAGGCTCACATAGGTCTGAGCATGCGTACATGTACACAAATACACAACACAAGTTGTACAAAAGCGCAGTGAGCAGAAGCACGAGGAGCATTTACATCTAAATTCAGACGTATAGGCTGAAAGGTCTGCAACACACACCCTAAAAATGTGTCTTTCCCCCCTCAAATCTTACTCCTCCCATTGTTTTCCCCTTCTGTCTCATTGTCCCACAGCTACTCTGTCAGTTTGAGGTGGATGTGAGGCCTCTTTGATCATTCCCCAGCTTGTGTGTTTTTTCTCCTCCTTGCCTAATCCATGACCAACAGAATAATATGATTTTGTGTATCTCCAAATGGCAGAGGGCCAAACGTATAAGTCAGCTGTGACGAGAAAGAAGACACAGCTCTGATGACAATGACAACAATCCCGTACCACCACCTTCTGGATGAAGACGTGAGTGTCTCATTGGTTCAGGATCAAAGCTGGGCCTTAAATAGCAGCTAGAGAAACCATAATACCACTTCCACCCCTTTTTTAAACAAAAAATCTACTCATTAATCTGGCTTACAGTTATCCTCGTTGCTACAACACGAACACAGCGGCATAAACTCACTTGTGGCGAACACTCTTTTACTCAAACGTTAAACACATATTGCAAAACTCATCTGTTGTTTTAGTGTGCAAAACCTTGAACACATTCCCAGTCACTAAGCACTTCTCACACCACAATACACTCGTGTTGCAAAACTGTAAACACCGATAGCAAAATGTGAACACAAATCACACAAAGCTGTCGTTTCTTATACGCAACAACTCACAGCTGAACACGCAGGATCAGTCCGACCGTCATGGGTGGAGCATGCACATCATTTACAGTGGACAGGAGCCCACCGAGGCAGAGGAGGAAGAATTCTTGTAAAAAGGTGGTGGATGAGGAGGAAGAGGGTAGGGAGGAGCCAGAGAAAGACTGAGATCATCCATACAGATGATATTTAAGGTAGCAGATTCAATGGACAGCATCATCAGGGCATCAAGAGAGGAGAGGAAGTTTGTCGTTTCTTCCTGTGCAACACTGTACAGCAGATTCTGTACCATTCACTGTAAAACTGCTGCAAAAGCACATAAATGATGATACCAAAGCTGAGGGACCAAATCTGTAGCATTCTACCACCTAAACTGTAACAGCTAAAACACACATACTTTGCTGCAATGCAAATATGTAAAGGAACTGAACACAGATGTGAGTTTACCCAAACAAATATTTAATGTTACATTTGTCACTAGACTCTGTTTACAGGCAGTCATTTAAGCACAGACACACAACACACGACGTATCCTTAAAGCAAACAGATATCTGTAGAAAAAAAAACGACTAATTGCAAAGCAGAGGACTTTTAATTTCTACTTTTAATGTTCAACCAGAATGTGCTTATGTCAGAGGAAGAGTGAGCGCTGTCGTTCCTTGTATGAAGCCACATCAGGCATAGCTAGAGGGACACTTATTCTGTGACACAGTGCAAGGATTGGCTACTGGAAGGGAAAAAACTGCTTTCTCATTTGCTGGTACACATTGCCTCCAGGTGATATTGTCACACTTGGTTATTTTTTGATGAAATACCCTTTGATCTAAAGTAATAGTAGGTGTGCACACACACATACACACGAAAGCATTACAAGTCATGTGTACACATTTCTCATTTGCCTGAGGAATCATCAGGAAATGTGAGACTCACTATTAGTCATGTCACTTTTAGGATTTCGCTAATATGCTGTTTGCATGTATTGAAAGGTTACATTCACACCAGCTATGAAAATCTATGAGAACAAATCATCATTACTAGTGTTTTATCCAGACTTTGTATAAAAAGCAGAATTATGTGAGCACACACAAACACACACAGACACATTCTGTACATCTAATCTCCTCAAGCAGTTCAAAGAGCTGTGCTGTCCAGACTAAGAGTAAATAGGAATTCAAGGTTCCAGACGTTCATTCATTTCCTATCAAACCTGAAGCCTCTTGATCTTTTGTCTTCCATTATATCAAATCTCTGGTATTGACAAGCATGAAGCAGGAATGACACTGTTGTGTGAGATGAAAAGATCCAACACAAAGACCATGACTGAGTTCAGTTAGGCAGTTATTATAAATATGACTTATGTTTAATGTAATGGCAAAGGTATAAGTTCATGTATATACAGTTTACTCTCCATTCAACCAAACATTGTATGTTCGTCTTTCAACTCCCAGCCACAGGTGGATCTACTCTCACCTTTTGACCCAACCTGTTACACACAGGATGAATCAGTAGAAATATCCTCCTAATTCTTATTCTCTAGACTAGAGTACTTTACTTTTCCAGGAAGGTAACTATGCAGTGAGTTTTTGTTAGCTATAATCTTTAAGGTCTCCTGTATGGACAACCTGTTGTACTGCTAAGGACATCTACATGTTCTAGATAAACATAGGCAAGTGTTGCTGAAGTAAGAAAAAATCTTCACAAATAAAGGTGCCAAACTTTCGGAAAGGCAACACAGTAAATATTAAGTATAGCCATAAATACTGTGAGTTTCCACAGGCAGCAACAAGAAAGTCTAATCAGATTATAACTAAAGAGTAATATAGCTAAGTAAGAAAACAAAGCGGGAATCATCAACACATATGATCTGCAAGCTAACCGACAACCACCTGGTAGAAGTAACCGAGAAAAATGAGGAAATAAACAAAAAAGAACTCCTATACACACACACACACACACATTTATATAAATATATATATATATACACACACACACACATTTATATAAATATATATATATACACACACACACACACACACACACACGCATCAATACATTTATATGTGGGTGTGCTATTTATGATTACTGTCCCGACCATCTGTCATGGCTTCAAAAACTGCCTTGCCTATGTCCGTGTTTATCCACATTCCTGGTTACAGCCAGAAACCATGAAAGTTTTGATGTTCTGAGCTTCGCTACAACTTAAAAGACGAGGTGAGGATATAGGGAAAGACATAGAGACAGGTGGAGGGTGTGGAGCTGTAAAAGAAAGCTAGATAAGGAGGTGATGGGGGTGAGAGGCAGGATTCTTGCTCACTGCAGCCCAGAGATGAGTTGCCTTTATCAGGCATGGAAGCAGCCTCAGTCCCCTTATTGCAGAAAAAAGATTGAGAAGTCTGAGGTTCTGTTTCCTCATTCACACCCATGAACACACACATGTACATAGGGACACACTAACAAAGATAAAATTCAAAGCATCTAGACTAACACCTCACACTTATTCCTCAGCCTGTCTCATTCACTTTTACCTTTTCTGCTTTCTTTTTGGAGCGGATCAAATGTATGGGCCCATCTCCCAACCCAATCTTGTTTCCTCTGATTTTCTGTTCTTATTACTTAATTCCAAAAGCATTGACTCTACCCCAAAAACATCCACCAAATCATTCAACTATCCCCTTTCTTCTTCTCTGTCTCCCTTAAACGTATGTGTCTTTCATGAGAACCCATTCATGGATTTAATGGATTTTCTGGCCTTTTTTCACCAGAATCTGGGAGATGTGGTAAAAAAAAAAAAAGAAGGGAAAAGCTGGCCTGCTTCTGCTTCCAAGAGCACTGTGGACTGCAGAGGACAGCATTTCTGTCTGCATCAAAAGAATGAGAAAATTTCAGCTTACAAAAAAGGGGGAACAAGTCAATATGGATCTGAGGCCAGACTGACTTCAATCCCATGTGTGGAGGGAAGAGGGGAAAAAAAAGGCACAACAACGAAGTGAAATTTTCCCTCCCTCCTTCGAAGTCAAACTTGGAGACAGATTAAAATGCAAGAAAAAAGGAGGAAAAATAAGATGTTAAACCTTTAGCAAGCTGTTTTTAGAAACATGCACTTTCAGAGTTCAGAATTCAACCTTACTTCTTTGAATCTACTCCCAATTGCCAAACAACTGTGGGTTTGTCTTTTCTTGCCTATAGGCATGATGGAAGACAGAAACAATTAAAGTGTGCCTTAACAGTTATCAACAAAACAACTTTCACACACCCAAATGGGGAAGTGGAACTGCTAGATCACACTGTGATAAACACAACCTTTTCTAAAGATTTCTCCCACTTAAGCACAGCTGGTTCTGTGTGCCATATGGAGCCAAAATGGCCGCCCGGGTTCTTTGGAGGTCCCTGCATTCCGGTGCTAATGCTGTGCAGCTGGGGTGGGATGGTGTTTAATGAAAAATGCTCTCTTTGATGGGCCATGCCGAGGGATTAGGTTCTGATCAACACCACCTTTGGTCAACTTCCTCTTAGACCAGCATGAGATTATGAGCTATTTCACAATGGTGGGTTCGGATTCTCAGGTGGCGAGGGGAGCAAAAAGAAAGGCAAGAGAAAGAAGAAAGAAATGTGAAGAAAAAAAAAAAAAAAAAAAAAATATATATATATATATATATAAAATAAATATGTTATCAAATAGTGCTAAATTATTTGGTGAATTCAATAATTTGGAGTCTGGGAGGCAACAGAAGAAGAAGTGGGAAGCGAATATAAGAAGAAGGAGATCAAACACAAGAAAGAGGTGACACCAGGTGGAATTAATTGATGAGGACAAGGTAAACCATAGCATGGGCAGTTTAAACATTAAGTGGCTCATTTATGTCCCCCAAAAAAAGATTGTTTGAGGTGCACCTGCCCTCTGAAATGATATTTTGTAACATAACGTTAAGTAATCAACTCGCGTTCCTCCACTGATAAGACCTAAGTTAAGAGCTCGCCCTAACTGTGGCGAAGTGTCACAATAATAGACATAAAATAGTCCACTCAGCTGCTTCTTGTGAAAACAGCAAAGGTCCTTTGCGTTGTACATTCATTTCTGATAATCTTAAAGGGCCTCATCCCTTACTTAAATTTAGCCAATATTTACAATATTTAGCCATGAATGTTTGTGCTAAGATTCTTTAACAATAGATTCCTGGTCAAGAAAAGTAGCAACAAAACCCACAAACAAGTGACAATCCCAATTTAAAGTTTAAGTTTTAATAAAACTAAGAAATTGGATTCAGTTATATGGGCTGAACAGAAGGAATTTTTGGTTTCTCTTAGGTTTATAATGAGTTGTGGCAAAAAGACCAAAGATAATTGGTTTTAGGTACACAGACATGCATGGTTTTGGCCCAGCTGATGTGCAAACATCAAGTTATACAGATTTTTATTCTTCCACTGCTCTATAGTCCCGGCTTTACTCCCAGCATGTATCTTATCTGCACTATAATATGCAAACACAATGAAGACACTGACAATGTGGAAGACCAGGTATAGTTTATACTCCGGGTCTGAAAAGTAAAGCCTCTTTTCAAGCTTTTGAACCTGCATTATGTCTACTGACCAGGAGAGGGCAACCCCTTTGACATGAGGGGGGTGCAGCCGTGGACGTTCTGCCAGTGTGGGTTGCTGTTAGGGAACTGGTGGTGACCCTAATATAATGGTAGGGAAATATTAATAATAAATTCTGATCAAAGGGTTACCTTTTAAAGATTTGTTCAGCACAATCTCCCTTCTCTCTGTTATTTCCAGAGGCAACACTAAGTGCTTTTAATATGCTAAAGGCATCTTAATAACAATTTGTCCCTACAAAACAAGAAAGGACATTAAAGACCATGACACATACCTAAGATATGAACAGTTAATATTAGATACTGAAAGTTGACCAAACCTAATCCTTCTCCCCAATTAATTCACCTTCTCTTGAGTGGCATCTTTCTCCTGCTGGTGGCTTCTCTCGAGGTCGCTGCGAACTCGTTCCATGTCAGAGCGGAGTCTGTCTAGGGATGCCTCCTTGTCTTGGATCACTCTTTGCCTTTCTTCCTCCTGGAACAGCGCCATCTCAGCCAGGTGTTGCTTATGTTTGGCGTGCACCTGCTGGAGTTCCTCGCGTAAACACGACACCTGGGCCTCCAAATCCGAAATTATCTGGACAGCGATACAGAGAGATATGGTAGGTTATGGGAAAACGTTTCATTTTAAAGCACAGATTTGGTCAAGTGTATTTATGCGGCAGTACATTAGGAGATATTTGTAGAGTAAACCGAGAGGACGTGAGATGGGGCGAACGGAGGAAATCAATATAATAAATGGTACAATATGCGAGTATGAAGTAGTACCTCTTCTGTTTATCTGTCTCACAAAAATGCTGCAATGTTTCTGTTGTACTCTGCGTGGATGTGGGTGGGGAGACCCGGCGATGCTTTGACCTCTCTCTTCACCTCTCTCTTTTTGAACTGCTCAGCCTTGACTTTGCTCAGAAGAGCTCTTTAATAGTGCTGCCAGTGCGAGTCAACATTACATAGTAGGAATGCTAATAAGTAAAACCCCACGGCCCCTAAAACACCAGAAATAGGCTGATCTGACACGTGCGAGGAAGCTACATCTCCTGGGTTTGGGAGATGTCTAGAGGAAAAGATCAGTCAAAGCTGCACAGCACAGCTGAGGTGATAGAGGTTGTTTGAGTAGGAAATGAGGAAGAAGCCTTATGTTAAGATTGAAAAGGCTCTGAAATAAAGTGTAGTGTTTCACACTTCCCTACCTGTATTGCACTTTTTCTCCAGCTATTGCACATCCACATTTCTCACCTTGGTTATTTTCTTACTTTGGTTTGTGTTGCGTGCTTTGGATGCCGACTCCCTCCCTTCCCCAAAAGCCTGGGCATCCCAGGACAAAACCGTGTTAAGGCAATAAGACAGCAAGTGTCTGAAGTCTTTTTAAGCTGGCACTGGGGAGAATCATAAGAGACTTCAAAGGGGTGTCACAAAAACAAGCAGATGCTGTGGCTATCAGTTATCCTTTCGCCACAGCGCACATTGACAGATGCCATTGTGTGCTCATGTGCATACACAGACAAATGGACACAAATGGTCACACATGTTAAGTGCAGCACATTCAGAGTGTGTGGTTCAAAGCAAAACACGATCCTCTAAGTTTCACTCCATTGTCTCTCACCATTAAGTTTCCTGCTCTGTAAGGAGAGATCAGACGGTGATCTCAAGAATCTTTAATGTATAATTCTCTTTTCAACTAATTTGATGTCTATTTCAAAAGTACTTTCTGATAACTTAACATTTCTTCCACAGCAAAGGCACTAGCAATGATGGAGTCCAAAAGACTGAGCACAGCCACATTAACAGAGCACATAATGAACAGCTTAGCGGGGAAACCGAGTCATCTGAGATGACAATGGAAGAAGAAGTACAGACAAACAGAAAATGAATTAGATTAAGAGAAAATTTTAAAAGGATAAAATGGATGATTTCTAGCTGAAACGGTTAATAAAAAGATAGATTTTTTCATATTATTTGTGCAGTATTAGCACTTCCATGCATCCATCCATTATCTGTACCACTTATTCCTACGAATGGTAAATGGTAACTGGAGCCTATGCCAGCAATCAACGGGCGAGGGGCATGGTACACCCTGGACAGGTCACCAGTCCATCACAAGGGCCAACACAGACGAACAACCATTCACGCTCACATGAATTCATTTGGACAATTTAGAGAGACCAGTTAACCTAACATGTCTTTGGATGATGGGAGGAAGCTGCAGTTCCCGTTATGGTCCCACTTCTCACACCAGCAACGGCATAACAACATACTGGTTGTTATGAACATTATCAGAGGAAATAGAAAAAAGAAAGAGCAAATGTGACATAAAAAAACCCACTTTAACCTGTTGTAGAGGGCCCAGAGAAGAGACAGGATGCAAGACGGATGTTCAGTAGTGAGAGACTTTAACCCAATAAAATCAAGCTATTTGTGCGTATAAACTTTCATTTAATGGAATAAAAGCTTTTTGTAGACTAGCTACTTTTCTGGACTACTTTTATTGGCCCCTTGCTCATATGACAGAACAATTTTGCTGCACTATGACCTGCTACTGGAGTGCAGTATGACCTTCAAGGTTGCAACAGGTCAGAAGTGAGTGTTTACTTCATCTAAACTTAAGATTGTAGCCTGAAATCAGAGATATCACTCAACCTCAGGAATCTCATCGAGACTACTCAATCCAGCACCAAGAGCTTCACAATCCAGCAGGTTTTCCATGTATCCCTGCTTCAACACACCTGACTCAAATTAAAGAGTCTTTGTGCAGAGCTTCATTTAATTTGATTTAGGTGTTTAAGCAACAAAATAATAAACATCAAGCATAAAATTGATTTCAACACGGTTTTTTTGGCCCACATATCCCTTATGGTTTTGTGTACCTGACCTCAATTATTCCACCTGATGAATTAAAAGTTCCACATAGACTCCACAGGAGTCTCACACACATGAATGCCTTTCTGTCAGCCTCTGCTAAACTCCCCCCACAGCGCTGTCCTCTGGAAGCATGGACTTTAAATGAGTTTATGCCTGTGTGTGTGTGCCATGGAGGAGAGCATCAATAAACATGTTTTTGTGGACAATCTGTTTACATTGTCTCTACTATTAACATTAATTTGGAAAGTTAATCCGAAACAAATACTGGATCAGTGTTACAATGGAGAGATGAGTGTCACAGAGAACATCTTCTTGCTGTCCGACAGATAAATACACGACTGAATGATATCCAAAGTATGTACATGCTAAATTACATCACCGGGGGTGGGGTTTTATTGTAACACACGACAGAGGATCGGGATTTCGTAACCACTCCAGCTGTGATTAGATTAAAAAAAAAATTAATTTAGGTGTAAAAATGATTGAGATGAATAATTTAAAGAAACACTTCTGCACGAATGTCCCTACATAATGTCAAAGAGGACCGCACAAGTCATATCAGAAGAAATGGAGTTAAAACAACGTTCAAGCTCTTTCATTCATACTTGAGTAACAAAACAAGATCTGCTCTGCGATCGCTCGACTGCTCAGATGGTAAATGACAACACAATAGCACCGACACAATCCAGGTCCAGGTTGTTCGTTTCATCTCAGCTTGGACTCGATCTGTCATCGCTCTTTTTATTCGACTCATTTTAATCACGTACTTGGGATTGAGAAGCTTTGAAAAATTGACAACATCATTACGTAGCCCGCCAAGGCTCAGGAGAAAGACCTCACGAGGCTCCCACTCTCTCCCATGCTGTTTGAAGTCCAGATGGTTTGTACCTTCCTCTGGAGAAAAAAATAATTATCTAGCCATATATGAGCTTGGAGGAGGAGCTGGCGGACTAAATATGAATAGAACAAACAACTGGGAAGCTTGCATTGACAAATGTATGACATTGACCAAAGTTTTTAAGTCAAACTCGCATTAATGTTTAAAGAAATGAACAGCTTCACTGAGGCTACCAAATTAATCTAGAAGAAACCGTTTCTAGGAATGTTAAAAGATGTGGAAAAGTTCAATGCCAACACATACCATCAGGAAAGTCGGTTGGCAATAAATTTCCGAAACGGTCTCCGAACTTCCTCCTTCTCTGGGGGAGCGCTGATCAGCTTACAGAACAACGCACAGCAGGCTGCAGGCTAACACGTCTCACCAGCGCGGCGGTTTATCGCCCTTCTGATCAGCCCAACAATGGAAAAGAAACGGTTTATTCTTTGGAAAGGGCAACAATATTCCGGTTCACACTGCTGGGAATTGTGAGTTAATCCCCTGAATTGGTGGAAGGCCAAATGCACATTGGGCTTTGAACCCAAACGCTTCATTTTCATTCTCATTTACGGTACAAACAACAAATGAAAGAGAAAGATTAATAAACGTATGCGTGATGATGGGTGCTAAATGATGCATACGCCCCATGTACACAACAGATGGGTGATATAACCTTTATGATGTGTTGCAGCGACACAGAGGCTGAAGCCAGAGGTTCTTTGAATGACACACTCTGGTGGGATGAGGACAATGTGTCCCTGTGTGAGTTTTCTTTTTTTCTTTTTGCTTATCCCTCCAGCTGTGGCTACGACTCATTGGCTCTCCTTCCCAAACACAAGCCAAGAGCCAGGAATGCTATTTATTAGTGTCCCACCACATCAAGGCGATGAGTGGGCATTACTCATCCTGGGAGTGTGTGACTGACATTAGCTGTTCCCTTTTCTTGCCAACTTTGGAGCTGCAACTGTCCTTTCACTGATTTGAGGGGGACTCGGAGAAAGTGTGGAGGAGGAAAGCAGCAGAGTAAAAAAAAAAAAAAAAAGGCCTTGATTCAGTTTCCACAGCAGGCGGTGATGGCTCACCGACATGCTTCTTTATGTTGTTTCATTTGACCCTCGCAGCCGTGGTATGTTGTCCACGTTAGAAGACAAAAAGTGCCCTTTCTGTAACTTTCTTTAAGGGAAAAACAAAATCCAGTCTAGATGTTTGAAAAAGGCTGGATGTGAAGAGCTTCTTTGTGTTCCTGCGGGACAGAAAACTGTATTCAAAAGTGGTTTGTTAAAGTGGCTTTACCCAATCTGCTGCAACACCTGCTGAAACAACCTACATCTCCAACAGTCTTTTAAAAACACATCTAATCTTTTCAAGCTCTGACTGAAAATGATTTCTGCCATCTTAACATCTGACATTAAGCAGCTTTCAGATCGCTACTTAAAGCACTGTGAGCAAACAGGAACTGGGGATAAGGAACGATCACTGGGGACGGTTGCTTTCTGTCACCTCCTCTGATTCTGGGACTCAGATGTTGTTTTGAAACAAGTCGGGCAGCGTGCTATTAGATAAGGAAGGGGAAAAAAGTGGTGTGGTGATGTCATCTCCAGAAATCATATGTTTATTGACACTACTTGAAACATTACAAGAGAGCTGAAACATAAAAAGTTGGGCATTTTGAATTAACTCAAAAAGATAAAACTACTTATAAAGTAGTGAACAATTTATTGTATCACTATAACGTGTTTTATTAGTAAATAAATAAAGGATAAGTTGATCATCAGGTTAGAATTACTGGAAGTTTTTCTCCTAAAACCTTTCTAAGCAAATGAGGCAAAAACCATTTGTATAATTAACAAATTGGTGATTATTTTTACATCAGCAATCTCACTTATTATTCCTCTTGTTAAAAAATAACTTTTGATTATCAATGACTTCTAAATAAATGCCATAACTAAGAACTTTGCACTGTTTGTGAGAAAAACAACAGAAAACAATCCAAGCTAAGTTTGATTTCTTTGCACTTTTTGCTTTAGTCCGTGCATCTGTGCCCTCATTTAGCGCGAGGACATTTCGTCCATAAAACACTGATAAACATCCACCTGCCTTCATCTCCAACTAATACTCAATAACTACAATTCTGCATGCTGACTATTTTCATTTCATGAGAAAGCTTAAAGAGTTCAAACACATCCCCAGTTGGAGGCTGGTTTGTCAAATGGCTTCCCACAGAGCTTCAATGTAGCCCAGGGTGGAAAGCGACAAGGACAGAGCGAAGGGGTTTAAGATGAAGACCCTGCTGTCTTGGCTAAACAGAAACAGAATAGGTAGTCTTCGGGTAGCCATTAACTCAAACAGAAATGTCATAAACTCATTGTCGATGAATTACGCTGCAATAAGAAAATAACCAGCGGTTTCCGGAGGGAGATAGCTTCCTGTGGTGAGGGGACAATGCCCCGAAGGATGCACTTCAGCGGGAATGTTGGACGCCTAACAAGGCGCCCAGAGTTGTAAAGCGGAGTATCAAACATGGAATTTAAATTGATTAAAGACTTGAGAGAAAATCTATCTATTGCGTCACACCCGCGTACTTAGAGTTTCTTTAAATCTTTAAAGTTGTTTTACAAACTCTTGCTGTGATCAAGGCTTTTTGTAAAGACAGAAGAAGTTACATAGATCAAATTATTTTTTTAAGTTTGGCTTTTTTCTATTGTTTTTTGGTTTATCTATGTTCCAAGGTATATTTTTACTGAAATAAAAGTATTAAAATAATCTGCATTCTCGCTCTGAACCCACAACAAACATTTTTAACTCATTGGGAATATCCGCCTAGCTTGGACAGAAAAGCATCTTGACCTGCTGTGCTTTTGAGACCCTTGAGCGACATCAATGGGCAAAATACAAAATGGTTGTCCACAGGAGAGCGGTGGGTCAGCGCGCACGTGTGTGTGTGTATGCGAACGTGGAGCGGTGAAGACCCCCTACCTGGGCATCGCGCTTCCTCCACTCCTGGGTGTGCTGCTGGTGCTGTTGCAGGGTGGCCCTGGCCTGCCTCTCCACACTGCTAACCTCCCGCTGGTGTTCCTGGACAAGGCTGTCTTTTTCCGTGTTGTGCTGCTGTTGTAGCCGCATCCTCTCCTGCTCGTATTGCGTGCGCTGCTCAGCCATCTGATTGGACAAGCAGCCAAAGAGAGACTTCATCAGCCAACACACACTCAGAGCAATCCTGTCGTCATGACAACTTGTCCATCCACATATCCATCCATCCTTTCCTCATCCCATTTCTTCCTCCTTATTCTTCAAGCCGGAACATTTATGCGCTCAACCCTTTTAGCGTGTGGAAAAAAAATAAAAGAAAACGGGGAAAGTTTCTAAGTTTCTCCATGCTCTCATATCATCAGAGAACGACACGATGTGATGTGTTTACATCGGGTTCACTCCCCCGCCCTCCCGCTTCTCCTTCTAATTGTAGATATCGACCCCCAAATGTCCCACGTCTTTTGCTCTGCAAGCCTGTCCCCCTCGCCCTTTTTATGAGATCGGCATTTAAAAGAGCAGCTAGTTTGTGCTATGCGAGAAAACTGGTAGGGGTTAGCCATCTGGCTGCAGAAACCACCCGATGCCCCATGCTATGCGCCTGACAGCATGTGAAAATCGGCTTAGGCGATGAATATGATGATTATTATAAACCCAAATGTGAAAAAAAAAGGCGGGGAGGACATTAACTTTGGTGAAAACAGAGAAGATACTAAATGTTTCTTGACTCCACTCTGATTTTTATCTGTAACCTTTGTATTAATGTTAACTCTCCCAATTAGAACCAATGTTTTAAAGTTGATAGGGAAATTGGTGAACAGGCTGTGAACCTTTTATATCAAGGGGCTAAATAAGAGAATTCTTAATGATAGAGAAAGTATGATAAGAAGCTGTAAATCACTGAAGAGAAAGGCTTAGTTAGAATATATAAATATGCCAGACTGTCAAACTTCTATGTCCAATACAGTAGAAGAAAAGTACAAGTTCCTCAATGGGACAAAAAGTACTTTTTTTGCACGGCTTAATCCTCCAGTAAGCTGAAGGAAGCCTGTATTCTTCTCTGGCTGTCAGCGTAGTCACCTGCTGAGAGGTGAGCCCTGCCGGTGAAGCTCAGACTCAAGCTCCAAAGCCTTTCCCAGGCTCTGTTCCATTCCCACTCCCCCATGGCGGGGAGACAAGCAACCCCCCCACACCATCCTACCGTGCAGGCCCAGTTGGTGCCTTGAAAGGACAGCAGGGGCCTGGGGCCCATTTGCCTCCCTGCTTTGTAGCTAAACCCTCGCATATTGTGCATGACGGCACCCTACCTGGCCTGCCAGAGAAGCAGAAATCGACAGTCTCTGCACCCCGATCCCTGCCCTGTCCATGGAGCTATCTTCCAAAGTTGCTGGCTATTCAGAGCAGGTGATGAATGATACAAGAAGCTGGATTCAGCTCCAACCGACACACATTTTTGCAGCCAAGAAACCTCCATCCATCCATTAACTACCGCTTTAACCCTAACGGGGTCGCGGGGGGGCTGGAGCCTATCCCAGCAGCCAACGGGCGAGAGGTGTGGTACACCCTGGATGGGACGCCAGTCCATCGCAAGCATAGAAACCTTAGCTGGGTAAAAATGTATCACTAGTGTCGGTCCAATGGCAAAAAGAGACAAACAAATATGAACTTTGGAGATAAAACGCACAAATGCAGACACGAGGGCACAAAAACAAGATGAAATGTGCAATCACCTACACATGCTGCTACTGATGACATCAATGCTGAAATATCCACAAGCAAATAAATTCGCACTACCTTCAACGTCATTTCCATTCAAATACATGACAGATATAAATCCCGACAGAGTATGTTGCCCCACAGGGATGGTCAGACTCAAACAAGAGAGCAAGTTACAACGAACGGATTGATAAGCAGGCTCTTGCATGGAGAACTCCACAGCAGGACATGCTGTGGCAGATTCAGGGATGACATCATGGCTTGCCATTAAGTCCCATTTTGAGTTTTGAACTATGGGGGGTCTGGATGAAAGAAATGGGCAGGAGAGACTCGCTGAAAAGAAAAACAATAAGAAAAAAATGGGGGAAACACAAGGAGGAGAGAGAATGACAGAGAGCAGATCTAACAAGGAGCTTGGTTGTGACATCACATAGCGCAAGCTTGCAGAGGATGCTGGGTGCTGCGGTTCTTAAAGGGGCCGGCATGGTGCTTATGGGAGGAAAGCTGACTCGTTTAGAGCACAGCTTGCTGCCACAGACACAGATCGGGCCGGGTGTTACTGCACAGCACGACTCCTGTCAGCCTGGGCCGACATGGTTGTGAGAGTGGGATGCATGCATGCACTGAGGCAGGACAGTGAGGTAATGGGCTTTTCTCAACCCCAGGGGGGATATCTGAAATGTTTAGGGTGGTGGAGGAGGAAAAAATGAAGTAATGAGAGAAAAGGCTGTCTGGTATCAAGAAAAAAAAAAAAAAAGGGGGGGGGGTGCATTAAAAAGAGGAGATGAAAAAGAGATAAACATCTTTTATCTCCCTTTAGGGTCTGAGCTGCAAATGACCAGTGAGACATGAACAGAAATAATTTAGCATGTTTTGTCCTGATCAAGCAACTGATGAGAGGACGCTGAGTTTTTCCTTTAACTGTCCAGCACGTGACTCTAAATGAGCTATACGATGCTTGATATGTCTCTCACCTTAAACGCTCTATCAGGAGCCACGATGCTTGAACTGGCAAACAATTCCTTCACTCAGAGTTCCCCACCCAAAGCATCACTAAAACTGCCCTTTTGTGATCATCTGAATGGACCATCATGACCCCTGCTGTCTTGTGACATCATTCTCTTAGTCGTGGCAAATCAGATGTGCAGCTCTGAGACATCGGCTCGACAAAAGAGCTTGCAGTCAGCCTCCTGTGTAAAACAAAGTCCACATAATGCCCGTGCGGCATCAAATAGCTGGACTGACAGTAAATCATGAAAACTACCACATCATCACATAACTGTGGACACACACTTCCGCTTTGTTCTAATACACTTCTATCTGAAAAT
>JBAMIG010000022.1:9988972-10003490 GCA_037177335.1 Kiunga ballochi
TGTGTGTGTGTGTGTGTTTGGGGGGTGGTGTTTAACATTAGAAATAACACACACACAGACAAACCACATAGTAGCTGGCATGCAGAAGGCATCTTGAGCGATTCTACTTGTTTAATTTTATCATCAAACCTCACACACACACTTTCACACACAGCTGCATGCTGTCTTGCTTTGACTTTGAAGTTCTCCTGGATCGCCTTTAAAGGCCCTCAGTGTTGCCAAGGCAGCAGGCAGGTAGAAGACATCAGAGTGCTTAGTAAGAGACAGTGTGTGTGTGTGTGTGTGTGTGTGAGAGAGTACGCGTGAGGGTGTGAAGCCTGAGTACTTAATTAGCAAAGAGCCCAGCGGGCCAGTTGCCGTTTCTCAGTGTTTAACACTAAACGAGGGGAATGACTGACTCGTTACTGATGCTAACAACGAGGATAATTTATGCACTAACAGATCTGTCTGCTGTGTTTAAGCTTCGTCTCCGTCATTGGGCTGACAATGACAAGCAAACAATAAGTCGGCAAAACCATCAACGTCCCCAAATGATATTTATGCTGAACGCTAGACACTGCAATACTGCGAGAAAGCAGTTGTCATTTTGATTGACTTTGATAGAAATGTAAAATAACACTTATGAAAACCACGTCCTGCAGCTTCATCCAATTTCACGCTCTGAAAAAAATATGACTTCTTGTTTTTTACAGGAAGCTAAACAAGTGTTTGGCAAACAGCACTGAAAAAGTACTCAGTCAGTCTTCTGATTTATTATCATACTGCCAGTTAAAACCTTCTCAGCGCAGGTGGTGACAATGAGACTGGGCCTGACGGAGAGTGGGAAGAGCTTGTGCTGAGTTCAACTGAGCGGAGCACGCTCCAACTTTGCCAAGGGAACAGCAATGCGCTTGCAAAAAACGTATGTAGCTCTGCATGGGATTCATTACCAAGTGGAATGTACTGGCTGATTCATGTGTTGATTGGCTGGAATCTATTGAATGTAGACTTTCAGCAGTGTATGCAAAGAATGCTATGAAACTCCTTCTCCAATATTTCGGTAAGGATCTGAGTGCTTTGAAGGTATGTGGTAGCGAAACAGGCAGAGATTTTAGTGCATTATATGTGACAAAACACCATTTCAATGATAAACTCTTATGCACGGCAGCTTAATTTTGTAGAGATAGTTGGTTTTATAAATACATCACAAAAATGCATCTTTTTGTGAATTTAACCAGTAAAGGCACAAAATCCAAACAGGTTTCAGAAATTCAATTTGAACTTATTAGGACCTAAAAGCTTTTTTTTTAAAAAAACAATCCTCTGAGACCTGAAAGTTTTCTTAAAATGTTCTTACTGAAACAAAAATAAAGAAAATAAAGTTATAGCTTCAGCCTTTGTTGTGTATGAACAAACATTTCCTCATGGTGATCAATACATTCTTCAAGTTAGCTTTTACTTAAAGTGTTGGTGTAGCACTTGTGTTGTTTATAAACCATATGTTACTCTAAGAAGTTAATCAACAGCAAATATTCAATTAAATTAGTAGAAGCTTCTGTAAATTAAACAAAGTGGGGTCTAAAAAGATGTTAGGTGTTCATGGTTGAGTGACAGGGTTAGCAGGCTTCATGCTAATGCTAATAACAAACACTATCCATCAAAGATCTAAGTTGTATGTTACAGCTGCAGTGGCCGATCTCTTTTAGTGTTATTTGAACCAAATTGTTGATATTAAATAATAATTACAAAAAATGCTGATCCATTTCTAATAAATTGTTTTTGTCAATTTTCTATGACATTTCACTTAAAGTATACTGTACAACTATGTAACAATTTTCTCTTACTAAACGTGGAGAGGCAGCATTTAGCTGTGATGCTGAAATAAGTGGAACAAACAGCCAGTAGAGATCAAACTTTCATCACACGTTAAAAACATTTTTTTTTCTCACGCACCGATGCATAAAATCTGCCCAGTAACACTTAATTAATCTTGCTTTAAATTATTTTGATTTCATTTCTGAGATTATTGCGAGTTTTGCTCTTCGACGTTTTTTTCTCTACAGCATCTGTAATGTTCTTACATAAAGCACTTGAACATGAAAGGTGCTATAGAAATAAACACGTCTTGCCTTTTTTTTGCAATTACAGTGGCAGGTGGAAGTGCGGACAATTCCATACAATTAAGTTGACCAGTTTTCTTCAAGACGTGACAAACATCAATGACGTGAAGCTGTGATCGGTAACACTTTGCAGCCTCTCAGCTCGAGCTGTTCCGCTCTCGGTTATAAAAAAAGATCAAAGAGTGTGTGAAAGGATTGGCTTGTTAAAACCAAACTCCACCTTAAATCAGAATCCATACACACTGTTTCTCATGATCAAAGACTGAAGTCAGAAGATATAAACAACTCTCTAATAAAGTCTGAAATCAAAAAGTCCAGGCCCAAACGTGGTAGTAAATAAGCATCGTGCTTCACTGACATTTACAAGGATTTCAGATTTACACACATCATGATGGATCCAGTAGTCTTTAAGATAAAGAAACAAACCCTTTATTTTGCTTTACCTTAGTGCATCTTCTAGTTTAGTGATCTTCCTCTTGGCCTCTGTTTTTTCCCTCTCTGCCTCACTTTGGGCCACCAACACCTGAAAGACAGAGAATATATAAGTGGGAAAGGGAAGCGACTGAGTGTAAAAGAAGACACCATCAAACATCACTTTAGAAAACTCTCCTGCATGCGACCTCGTGTGTCTGGTCTCATCTCTTCTCTCTATCACTTCATCAAAGCCCATGTGACTGCTCAGAGGGCGCTTCGCTGTGGATCAGAGGTGTTACAGCCATATGGGCCATTCTTATGCCCAGAGACTCCAGCAAAACCTCCGGCATATGTCTCCTAATGGTGGAACAAAGAATCCGTCCGAAGCGAACAAAAAAGGAAAATGAAAAACAGACTTTCATCCTGTCACCTTGCGAGAAGAAAGACAGGAGAAAGGAACGGCAGGATAAATGGCAGCTGATTACAGGAGCAAAATAAGAAACCAGCATCAAAACCCCTTCTGAGAGAGGCTTAATTGAAATTCTCCCTGACCCTGAATAAAGAGCAAGCAGGCCTGCTAAGTTACTGCAGGTGTATCAGTCAAAGGGGCCAGTGTGTAGGAGTCTGCCACCAATACACACATTGTAGACGTGGCACTTTGAAGATGACCCAGGTGCAGCAAAGTCTTTAAACCCGATCTTTACCTAAGAAGTATGGCCTAGTCTGGTCTGGTTCAGCTCAGATTAATTAACAATGGCCCCTGTACTTTATGGCCACTTTACAACTTTAAAGAAGGTCTATCAAAAGTAAGGTGCATGGGCAATTAAGAGTCGGCCTGGGTACACATGAGAGGGAAAGCATTCCTCAAATTTGATTTAAATTTGCCTCCTATTCTTAGCTTTACAACTCTTGCTCTAATTATGAAATCCCAATTTACTTTCCTTTGTGTTTTTCCCGTTAATAAGAGCTAAAATGATGAGTTTAGACTCAGAATAAAAAAGAAATAAGTAGTAAAGAAAAGCACCAGCATATTGTGACTCAAAGCTTTGCTCGCTGCTTGACCAAAGCGACTTTTCCAGGGTTGTTTCAGGGTAATGACAGAAGCTATGAGCACAGTGTGCTGATGGAGGAAGTAACTTCTACCTTCTTCTCACAGCTGATTTGCAGTTCATCTTTATCCTGCTGAAACTTCTTTTCTTGATCCTGAAAGTGAGGCAGATTTAAAATGATACATCATGACGCAGCAGATCATTTCTGATGATACGGCACTGACAAAAGAAAACATACGTGCAGTTTGTGTTCAAAACAAACCCTTAAACTTCAGGGAGTGTGCTTTCAAACATGAACCGACCACCAACCAGATCGTACCCTGACTTGTTGCTGTCTTCGATGTTCACTGTCCTGCAGCTGCTGTTTGATCTGGGCCAAAGTCTTCTCCAATTCTTCTATCACCTCAGAGGCCTGCAAGGGGAAGAGGAGACAAATTGGGTAAAACTTTAGTCAGTCAGCAGTAAATTCAGCAGTTTGTGGGATGAGCTGTGGGGAGTGTGGCGGTAATGTGAACCTTGGCAGCAGACAGAGCATGTTCCTGATGTAGGTGGCTCATGTCAGTCTCGTGTTTGGCTTGAAGCTGCAGTGTGGTCCGCTCGTGCAGCTCGCTCTGCTGCTCCTTCTCCTTCTGCAGCATCAAACTCCTGCACATAGTTGAAAGCATAATTCATACTAATGTATCAGGGTTCCTCATGCACACACTGATCCGTTTCTATTGAACAAAAAAGAGTCAGTTGAGTCATTGCTTTTTCCCTGCACGGCTTTCACCCACATATGCTTTTTGAGTATGACTCAGGATCTCTTACAGGCATTCTGCAATTAGATATTTGTGTATCTCTGTGATGTAGGGCTGGTTAATACTAAACACAGTAGTCCTCCATATTAATGGAAATAATAATGGGTTTTTTGAGTGCTTTTCAAGACACCAAAAGAAATTAACAATAAATGTATTCACTCCCAATTCACATATTGTGATGGGAAGCTACTTATGTAGCCACAGCTGCCCTCTGACACACTGAAGACAATATGGCAGCCAATGCATTCCAGCAGCCGCTTCGACCACCATTCATTCCCATGCATTCACCAGTAATGCCATTAGTGACACATTTCTACCACTCTGTGAGTCCCATACCGTCTGTGAGCTTCCTGCAGCTCAGCACTGAGAGATGCGATCTGAATCTCCAACTGGGCCTTCTCCTGTGTCACCTTCTGACGCAGTGCGTTGCCCTTCTCCACCTCCACAGACCGCTGCTTCATCCGCAGCTCCAACTCACGCACAGTTTGTTCCTGGTCCGAAAGGATAGACGAAAAGTACTAAACCAAACAGCCTGAACCGCTGAGAATGACAGCATTAGAAAAATTGCACGTCATCTTTATTAGTTACAAAAAGAAATCTAAATACGAGGCATGAAATGTTTTCTGACATTCTCATCAACTGATATCCAGACACATAGATTACATATGCATGGCAATGTGGTAAATAAAACTGGAACCAAAGTAGAAGTTCAACACAGGGAACACAGCACCGTGTAAACGTCTCAGTCCACCTCTCGTTTCTTTGCATTTTGCTTAGAAGCAGTCAGATCTTTCTGTAACCTTTTTAACATTCATTTGGACATTTTTATATAGTTTTTTTTCTCTATACTGTAATCATTAAGTGTAGTCATGTTTAAAAAAACAGTGAACAAGGACACTCATTGTACTTTGTCACTTTGTTTCAAGCAAATGTTGTAAAAGTCCGTTCTTCACATTTCTTAAGTCACATCAACAAAAATGTCTAAATATCAGTGTTATATATACATATAATGCAAAAATAAATAATTAATAATATACTACCACTTAAAAAATCTCCATATCTTTGCGTAGTTTGAATAGCTTTTAAAAAATAAAGAAAAAAAAAACGGGACAATTCAGAAGTGTGTGTGTGTGTGTGTGTGTGTGTGTGTGTGTGTGTGTGTATATCTGGAGCAGAGTATCTGACAATAATGCCCATAAAAAATAGGAATAAATCCAGTGGAGACCTGACAACAAACTTTAGAGATGCACCTCAGTCGATCATCTTTAAGTCCACAAAAGGGTGGCTTACAGAGGGAAATGCATGGAGGGAAACAAGCTGAGGTAACTATGTCAAATGACAAGAACTGGACTGAAAATCAGTGGCATCAGGTAAAATGAAGAGATAAAGCCTCCCCAGAGTCCAGACCTCAACATTATTGAAGCACCATTTTTCATTACATTATAAGATGGCACTGATGTGGAACAGGTCAATGGACACACCAACAAAAGCTGTTGAGAAGTTAGACCCCCCCCACACACACACACACACACACTCTTTATAGGTTATTGCACTCTGTACTAATATGGTTGTGTTATTTCTGTGGTCATATATTTAATGTCAAAGCTCAATCTGGTTCTGGTATTCAATAAAAACGATGATCAAAGTCCGACTGAGTCACTTCCGGCACTTTCAGATAAAAACAAGCATCCCCCTCTCTGCCTGCAGCCCCTCATTGTACACATGTGCATCTTTGTATGTGTGCATATGACAGCGTGGAATGCAGTATAGGCAGGTTGATAAAGGCGATGATGGGGTGCTGATAAAAGATGGAGCGTGCTAGTTGATCTAGATGATGACAGGATGGTGATGACAAAAGGTGTGTGTGTGAGTAGAGGGACGGGGGTAGGAGTGTGTTTGCAGAGTATGAGAGCACTGCTCCACTAGGCTAGTGAGAGAGATTCTTGTCTTTGTGTCAGCAGTGGAGGGAGTTAAGAAAAGGAACAAGGGGTCTGTGTTGTGCTGGGACGCGTGCTGACACTTAGCTCTCTGGCAGGAGATGAGAAGAGGTACGGCTGCATACTGTGGCTTGACTGGGCACACCTGGACACACTCAACGCATTATATCCACTAATTAGGTGTTCCAGAAACAGAATTACTTGGTGTGAAGTGCAGACTATATGAGGTAGATTACGAGCTCCGCTCCATGGCAAAGATTTAAGATAGAAACGTCTTTGAAGTTTCGCAATAAATTCATTAAGAGTGATGGACGTCCCCTTCAAAGTCCTTGGAACAAGACTGCAGCAACTGGAAGGAAGCCTGCATTAGCAGTCTTCTCCCTCTGAGGCCTGTCAAGTTGTGTGTATGAATGAATATGTAGATCACTTTTGTATCTCGCAGAGGCAGAAAGCAAAAGCTTGAGCTGGAATTCTGATTAAAATACAGAAAAAAATGATTGTCAACACAAATAACTGAT
This sequence comes from Kiunga ballochi, assembly GCA_037177335.1. Classification (NCBI taxonomy): domain Eukaryota; kingdom Metazoa; phylum Chordata; class Actinopteri; order Atheriniformes; family Pseudomugilidae; genus Kiunga; species Kiunga ballochi. The sequence goes on from JBAMIG010000022.1 coordinate 9,995,787, forward strand.
CTATGATAACCCAAAGGAAGCATTGATAAGACAATGTTAGTGGAGAAAACATTCATAAATAGCTAAAAATAAAAAAAATAAACACAGACACACCCATAAAACCAAAGTGTGATTGAGCTGTTCAGCCAATTAAAATATGTTAAAGTTTTAAAAACTCTGCAGTGAAATCAGTTTGGGACAATGCATTGTACAGACAAAATGTCCTCTAATGGTCACTGGGCATGCATGGGCCATTTTAAAAGCTTGCCTGGTGGACTTTACACATTCACTCTACCTGCCCCTCCCTGAGGATATACAGCAAACAAAAAGGAGAAACTTCTAACAAACCTGTCAGCTCTATATGCTCTCCGCTGGATAAAAGTCTAATTGAGGCAGGCAGAGGAGCATTCTGTATTTCACCACTATTAAACCAGAGGCTAAAGCTTTTTTTCATACCGCAGCATCTGAATCCTCATCTGATTGTCAGTAGAAGGGCAGCAGTAACCTGCAATCGAGAGAACTAATCTTATAGTAAAAAGAAGTTCAAAGTCACGATACTGGCACTTCAGGAGAAACCAGTAAACGTTTAAGACATGCTGAAGCAATTCGGTGATTAAATCTCTGAAAACCATCCCATCCCCTGTATCTCTGCTGGTCAGCCCACCCTGCACCACACAGCGGCTAATTTCCAATGACATAAAGCTCTTTTGATTCTTAGACTTTGTCCTTAATTATTAAAACAAGGGGCCATCCAGTGTTTGATGCCTCTTAAATGCAGGCCTGTTGACAGATTAAGGCCAGAAGGAATATGTGTGCACGTGTGACATGTATGGAAACCCCTTGAATGCTGATAATGATCCCAACACCATTCATAATGCAGCGTATTTGAACTAGCTTCTGGTGTTGATGATCCCAACTAATGAAAACTGCACAATCCTATTTGAAACCAAAGTCTTTTCATTATAACATCAAAGACACTGCAGCTTAGGAATATGTGTGTAAATGTGTGTGTGTGTAGGTGTGTCTGTTTAGGTGTGTGTGTGTGTAGGTGTGGACATGATTAAACACAATCCCTGCAATGAGTAAGATTTAATATGAGCTTGGATCAAAGACCTTAACAGCAATAACAAACATAAGTTATCTTCACCCAGTTGTCAGAGGTATCTCTCTTTTTATTTAAGCCTTCGGACTCATTGTTTTATCATTTAATGTGTGTGATGTATACATTTGAAGTTAAACACATATTTTGAGAAAGAAATCTTTATATAAAGTGTGTTTGTATGTTTGAACTGTCTGCTACATTCTCTGTAGTAAAAGATGTGTCCAGGAGGAGCAGCAAAACTGTCAGAGTTGCAATAAAAGTGCTTTTTAAACACACTTTAAACTCTTTTTACAGCATACTTTGTTTTACATACAGTCCAAAGTGGAAAACCCAGAATCAATTAAAGGTTTATCTTGATGACAGCTGTTTGGAGAAAGACAGCAAAAAGTGAGATTACTACAGAAGTGTAAGAATAAAGAAGGTGTCAGGGAAAAATTCAACCCAAACACAGCAGAAAATTGAAAAAGGAAAAGAAAATCACTACGTTTAGGATAGAAGATTAAAAGTAAACTTTTTACATATATTTTAATATGTTACACATGTAACATCTCAGGAAACCATCAAACAGTGTTAATAATAATCACCTCTAATAATCGTCAGTTCAGAAAATTAAGACGGGACCAAAATCTCTTCAGAAACATCACAAGGAACCAAAAAGTTAACCCCAAGATCGTAAAATAGTTTTGAAAGAGTGAACTTTTTGTACCACAACAACGAGACATACATCTTTGTAGCCTCTGTCTTCATGGACACCTTACTGGTGTGGTTGAAGTGGAGAAATAAGCAGGGGTCTCAGTTATAAAGCTTGTTTACGCAAAAAAACAAATCGGAAAATTGCGTAAATATTTTACTAAGCAAAGTTTGGGGTTTATAACGTGTGACGTAGAAAAGTTTGAACCTTGCGTAGTAACATTTTGGAAAGGGAAAACCGGCAGCACAGCAATAAGATCATACATTTAAGCCACATTAAACCATGTTTGTTATAATTCACATCAGACTTTTGTAATAAAAAACACAGAAACATGGATTATTATAGACACACATTAAAACTGAGGTATTGATTCCATAAATACATATTTATGCATCCGTACTCATTATGATCATACTAAATAAAATGTAGCTATGCTGTTTATTGTTACATTAACTGTGTTTACTGTGTAAGCATATAAATATTACAGTGACACACAATGCTACCTGCAGACTGACAGTAGCAGGATGAAGATTGTTTAAGGACCACAAATATCTCCTGACCCATGATGATGACTGGTTGATAAGCAGATTTAGATTCCAGAGAGCTGTGCTTTCACATCTATATGCTGAACTGGGTCCAGTGTTGGGTCCATCGACCCGCCGGATCCCGTGAGAATGTCTGAGTGAACGGCAAAAACCTGCATTCAGTTAATGAACAAGTTATTTATGACTCAGATATGGTTCTATGTGCACCGTATCCTGGATCTATTCATCCATCCTGCTGCACAGCAGTGTGGAGAACACGCTGAAGAGACAAGCTGCACGCGCCGGCTGCTCCAGGTGGCATACGCGGTCTCCTCATGCCGTCTGTTTCGCCTCCTCGATCACACAGGAGTTGATGTGGTCAACACTTACATGCGTTACTGTAGAACGAGCCATCGGCGTCTTTGCTTCCACCTTGAGATCCAACCATGATTTATTTATTCTGGCACAGACGTCATCACGTCTTCATCACACTAGTATTTACCGCCGCATGCACTTGTGATTATTACGCCACAACTGTGACCCGCAGGATCTCCTGACGTGTGTCCATCTTATCAAAAAGAACCGACTTCAGTCTGTGAAAAGTAACGTGTGTGAGTCGCTCAGTGGCCATGATTCAATATAAAACTCCACAGACATCATAAGCCGACATACGTACAGTATGAGGTGCTTTGCATTGACCGTGTGTGGTAGAAAGTGGCAGGAAGTGAACCAAATTTACCTGCGCAACATTTTCACCAAGGTTGTGATTTATAAAAGGAAATTGCATGAATCTGTGCGTAAGCAGAGTTTTTAAAATCAGACTTTTATCTTGGCGTAGCAACTTCTATGTTTTTTGTTCATAAGTACAATTCTAGTCGAGATTCCAGACAAAGTTTTATAAATGAGGCTCCAGAAACTTTTATCGTGGACACTGCCATCCTCATGCTTTTGTTACCTGTCAACATTATTTTTTAGGGTTTGAATTGTGTTTCATTTTGGTAGTAATGCTATGTATTGTTCTCATCCCCATCATTTTGGTATGCTGCAATTTGAGAATATTGCCTCTAAAGAAAAAGTTACATACAAACACACTCATGTAGTTTCCTGTACTCACAGTGGCATGTGACCGAGCTTTGTACTCAGACTCCATCTTAGCTAGTCTGAGGTTGGTGTCCTCCAGCAGCTCCTGGATGTTCTCGGTATGCTTCTTCTGTATTTCAAACTTCTCCTGCTCCATCTCTGTCACGGCAGCATTAAGCTGAAGAGCAGAACATGACTCGAATCAGCTTTACTCTGCCTCCACAATCATTTCTGCATCATTTCCTAGCTGATGACCAAGTGTCCTCAGTGTTGGTGTATAACTTATTTCAAGTCGGGTTGAACAACCTCTACATAAAACTGTTTTCATGCTAACAGAGTAACAAACATGTGTGCTTATAAAAGCTTATTAGATGTAAAATAGCACAGCACTCAACTTACTGTTCAGGAAACGTTATTTTTTGCTGCTGCAAAGCTTTCATGGCAACAGACCCAAAAAAAAATAAAGACACGCCCGAGGTTATTAAGGAATTTTGTGCCGTTTCTGAATATAAAAACAGAAACGAGACATCAGGAAGTAAAGCCATGAAGAGATCAGCGACAGAGATCCATATGTCACAATGATTCATATTTGTCAGCAGTCCAAAGATGAATAAGGGACATGTGAGAGAATATCTGCTCAAACATGCTACTATAACTACATTTCCTGTTTTACCAGGAGACAATATCAAAAGGTCAGATCTTGTAGACGCACTCGTCTAGAAAACGAGTATATTTATCTACTTTTGTCAGAAGGGTTCAGAGGAGGCGAGGGACTGCCACAAGGTTTGAAAGCTAATGGATAAAGTCTGAGGATTTTCAGACAATGAACTGCTTCATTTGGCCTCTAAGTGCCAAATGTTTGACCACCAAACATTAGAGCAATAACTACAAGCAGATGTGACTGATCAGTGGTCATTTGCTGACAAGTCTGGGTTACCTAGGTGCCATACCAAGGTAGGTTACTTCAGATACACACTTGGATTTCAACACACTTTGACTCGTAAAGACTTGGTATGACTAAATACATTGAGGACGGCAACAAGCAATGTGCTTTCAATAAATGCTATTATCCTCCAGATCAAGAGCAGCGGGTATAACGGCGTTAAAAAATGATTCATGATGCAAGAAAGAATCAAGTTTCATTCCTGACATGCGCCATGTTGCTTTTTCGGGGGAGCTTAAACATGATTTATGCTGTAGCATCATCTTTTTCTGTTGACATCTGAAAAACGTATTTCACAACTTTGCTTGAAAACACAGGCGTAATTTTCATTCGGATCTCCGTAACTCAGTCGTGTAGTTATCAGAGTCAATGTCTAAACACAAGCACCACCACACAAGATGCCTAGTTCCTTCATGTTCCTGTATCTCATTGTGGTTCAGAGTCCCAACACCCCGTTTTTATACCTTCTTCTCCCACTCGTTTTTTAAAGAGTCGGCGCTCTGATCCGATATCTTCCTCAGCTCCGCTATCTGCTTCTCTTTACTCTCACAGATGACCTGGGATTCCCGTAGCACACTCTGAACTGCAGGAGAATGTAGATGCAAACACACACACACAGGGTCAGGGCCTTGCCTCGGGGAATGAACAGATGGACACACACATACAGTCATACGCTCGTGCACTGATGAGCTGTCAGTATTTTTCTGCTATGAAAATGGCAAAGAGGGTCTCCCTTTGTGAAGTTAATGTTTTTATGAACCTCCTTTCAAGAAAGATGGAAAAGTACGAGAGAAGGAGGACAGTAAGCGAGAAATGGAAAGCAAAAAGATCGTAGAGGTGATGTGATTTAACTTCAGACTGAGCAGCACAGCTGGAGAGCATCACTCATCGCCGGCATAGTCTCTTGTGGAATTGTATCCTTGCTGGCTTTTTACTGTGAGTGTTCAGAGATGCTGCTATAAACACCCCTCCAGTTAAACCCTGTAGTCACGTGACCTCTCACCTTTCTTCTCCAGCTTGCGAACCATGTCCTCTGATTCTTTGTGCTTGGCCCGATACAGGCTCTTCATCTCTTCGATCTCACGGTTTTTTCTGTCCAGGATCTAAAAGGAGGTGGGAAAAAAGACTGCTTTTAACTCACACTAGAAAGAAACAACCCAGTGTTTTTGTTTTGTTTTATCCCAGGGAAAATGGCTTCATGAGATTTCTCTTGAGTACATTTAGGTGTTTTTATCATCACCGTGCTGAAACTGCAAGGGAAAACAAAACTACAGAAAAGATAAGTTTAACATGCAGAAATAAAATAGGAAAAAAAACACTTCTTGCAAATAGTTTTAATGAAGAAATAAAAAAAAATCAACATGTTTGTTTGGTCTGAAATGTACAGGCGTAGAAAAACTTACAGAGAATCTATTAAGTGTTGCTAACGGTACACTTTGTAACCATCTTACACAAACGTAAGATGGTTATATCCAGCTCGTCTACAATAAAGGTAGTTGTTATCTATCAGGACACCCAATGTGGTAATCCCCTGTATGACCTGAGAAGAATCCAACCTCCTCAGAAGCAACAAGCAAACCGAGTAAAATGGCAGCTGAGTGAAACACCTGTGCTGCTGTGATGAGGTAACTGCATCTGTCTGCTGCTGCCATCTGTGTGTAATTAGTTAAATTAGACCATGGAGATTTGGAGCTTCGGTATAAAAAGACAGCCTAACATTCTCAACTGCTCAGTTGGATAATGTGCATACACATATTATGCAGTTGTGCCATAACTGAATGCATTACTAGTCAACTCCAGACAAATGGACTGCTTTCTATATATATATATATATATATATATATATATATATATAGATAGATAGATAGATATACACACACTATGATTGACATGGCAGAAAAACACAAGACTTGTTATTTTCAGTCAACTTTGGAAGCCCATGAAGCTACTTATTAGCCAAGCTTATTATCATCCCTGTGTGAATGGGAAGACAGAGATGAAAGGACGATTGGGCGACTGGAGCAAAGTTCACAGAACATTTTGGGGTGTCCATTTTTTTCCATTTCACCACCTGAAAGAGATTGTCTTTTTAGGGTCCGATGGCACCGTGTCATGTCTGGAGAGAGTGCACTAGACAGTGGGAAATAACAGCTCTTAGGGTGCCTGTTTTAGGCCTTTATTAGACTCCGTAATGCAGAGGGAGTCCAGCCTGGCCGTATCTTAACCCGTGAAAAGAAAAACTGGGAAAAACAATAATAGATATTCTCTGTGCATGGAGGCAAAGCTGCAGCAAAAGCATGCATAATTGTAGCTCGTCAAGATTTCAACACTAATCTTTAATTGTGTTAGAATACAACGATGTGTGTTGTGTTTTCTCATTAGTGTCTTTATTTCAAGCACGAGAACAGTGACCAGTAGCCTTTAAGTGTCCTCGTCTTTTTCATAGGCAGCATAATTATAGCTAAACCTCACCTGTTCACCCACCATCAAACTCATTAAATCACCTCTGAAACACCCCCCTTTGAAGCCATTAGAGAGAATAATGTGTAAAATCCCACAGAAATGAAATCGGATGGAACTTGCAGTCTGTATGTAATTAAAGAGAGAAGTGACAAAAAAGAGCAAGCTGTCATCCTGTCTCTTGTCAAACACAAAGAAGCAACGGGCATCTTAAAGTAAAGAGGAAATTGGAGTGTTGTTTTTTTTCTTAACGTGGTTTAAAAGCTTCTGTAGCAGCAAAGAAAAGTAGAGGCGAGGACGTGACAGATCCCAGGTGCTTGATCTGCAGCCTAACTGACGGGCACCTGGTGTGAAATAAACCAGCTTTACTGCTACTTTCACCAGCTGACAAAGAGCTTTGAAGAGATGATTATTTCATGGATGGCGTAAGGAGAAGTCTTCCTTTGCTTTTCATTAGCTACCAAATGGTTGCAGGATCAATGGTGGGCATTGTTACACAGATTAAATAGTTTTCATGAGCAGTCAGTTAAGCGGACCTTCCTGTCGAGTTGACGATTGGGAAAACTGTTTGAAGATTGAACATTTGAAGCCTGAACTACACACTATTAACTATTAACTATTACTGGCTCTTAGTTTGCTTATTAAATCATTATTAAAAACAACATCATTTGTCTTCTGCAAACTATGAACATCAACAATACCACCTTTACCTTTTCAACATCTGCATCGTGGCTCTGCTGCATTTTCAGCTTCTCCTCCTGGTGCTTTGCCTCCAAAACTTTGATCCTCATCTCAGTCTGAGGATACACAAAGCCATATGTCACACAGTTTGGGGGGGAGGGAAGGGAAAGGGGGGGGGGGGGGGAGTGGGGGGGGGGGGGGGGGGGGGGGGGGGGGAGGGGGGGGGGGGGTGGGGGGGGGGGAA
>JBAMIG010000022.1:10003843-10015038 GCA_037177335.1 Kiunga ballochi
CCTTGGGGATAGGCTGATTGGTGATTCTAAATTGCCCATAGGAGTGAGTGTGAGTGTGCATGGTTGTTCATCTCTGTGTGTTAGTCCTGCGATGGACTGGCGTCCCATCCAGGGTGTACCCCGCCTCTCGCCCGATGGCTGCTGGGATAGGCTCCAGCTCCACCGCGACCCCGTTAGGGACAAAGTGGTAGATAATGGATGGATGGTATGGATGGTTTTATTACTAAACTTTTTCCTGTATTTTACATGGAAAGATTGCAGTTTTAAACCTTGTTAAAATACTCAATACTTGTTGAAGGGTCCTTCAGTGAGACGCTGAACTTCACACTGGTGTTAATGTGAGTGGAGGGGCCATTTACCATTTTCTGCAGGGTTAATATAATGAGTTAATCCTGAGACGTTTACAAAAGAGAAAAATAATCTATGGAATAGAGACTGAATATTTATGGAACTAAAAACCAATCATACACAGTTGTTAAAGACATTTCTCTACACATTTTTATTCCTTTCCTCCCCAGTTGTTTTAATTATTTCCATTTTCTGTCTGCTTTTCCCACAGACTTTTCCTCTGAGCCATTCAGGTTCAACACCTTTCATGAGACTACTTTGTCTATCACTTCTTTGTATCTAAATAGTCGAGCAAAATCTGTTTCTTAAGTTAGAAATTGGAACAATTATTGCAGAATTGCACACTGGTTTGTTCCAGCTTCTGCAACACTTAGTGCTTACTTTAAATACTTTAAATGAGACACAGTCTGGGTCTGTAGTGACATCTAGCTGTGAAGTTGTAAATCGCAACCAAAGATATTACCAACCCACAACTCATCTTTTCCAGGAATAATCCCTTGTAGGGGGTAATATCTTTTGGTGTGGACTACAGGGTTAATGACACAGCATCATAAAGATAAATGCTGTGTGTTAGTGTATAGTGGCTGGCGCTCGGGAGAGTTATTTTTCTTTTCACTCTGTTGAAGCAATGCTGTTGTGGTATAGGCTACACTGCATTTTTTAACCTTCATTTCTTTTAATGTTTAATTCAGTCTGTGGAAATCTTGCTTTTCTCAGTTTTCTCTCTTCTTCTTTTTTGTTCGAAATGTCAAAGCAACTGTCTCTAACTAGTTTGTTTACAAGATGTTTTTCCCCACAAACACGCAACACATGGAGACACAAAGACAACCTTTGACAGGAAAATGACTGGCCGTTTCCTTTGATGTCACTACTCATGTTTAGTCAGTGTCTGTTCTGGTGTGTTAATCAAACCTGCAGCGGGGTGACAATGTTCTTCCTTTGAAAATGTGCTCGTGTGTGTGTGTGTGAGCATGTCAGTGGCTAACAACATCCTGAGGCCAGCGCTTGTTGTTGAAGTCATCAAAATAATTAAACAAAAATTCCCTAAACATTTCTAGCTGCAGTCAAACTCTCATTAGACTTCCTTTTTCACTAAGTATCAAAGTGAGGCAACTGTTCCATCTGCATTATAATAAAATTCATTTATAGAATTGTGTAAGTGTTAAAATATTGATACAATACAATCATGACATCAGCAATACTCTGAATGTCAGAGCAAAATAGCTGCTTTGAGATTGGTAAAAAAAAAAATTCAGAGCTTTAAGTTTTGTTCAGAAGTCAGCAATTCCCTTCACATTCTGGGCCTTGTTAAAAATAAAAAGTCCAACTAAAAACGCATAAATTGCCTCCTAGATGCCGCTCCTCATTATTGAACTTGAGCTACATTCATACACTGTATCCTTGACAAAGCTCTGTTAAGTATTCTGTTCTTTCTTCTCTGCCTTTTTTCCTGATTTACCACCATTTCTTGTGCAATCGAGGGGACCACAGGAGACCTGTCAGAGCAGACAGACAGAAGTGAGGAAGACAGAGGGAGAGAAAGGTTGGGGGGAAGGTGGCAGTGATTGAAAAGCAAAAGAGTGAGAAGAGACCCGATTCTGCTTGTGCCTAAAAAAAAAAAAACCTCATGTGGGGGTGTCACTTTCTTATCCTTGCTTCAAATACTCTTTGGAGAAAGTTTGTCAAACTAGATCAGGGGTGTTTGAAACTTGTTTATAAAGGCGTCGGTGAAGGAAGGAGGAGGAAGAGGAATGTCGTACACCTAAGGCTTCTGAGACGCCTTCAATCAGCCCGACTGGGTGGTACAGCTTTTTTTCCTTTTCTCTTCTTCTGAGTTGTAGCGAGCACTGTAAGATGCCATGTTTTTGACACTTCGCTTTTGAAAGGATGAGAGGTAGGGTGTGAAAAGCAGGGTAAGGGAGTGGGAAATGTGGGAGAAGAGGAAAGCAGTTGCTTGGGGTATTTTTTTCTTCTTTCAAAACCAGCATAAGGGTCAAGACCTTTTTCCTCAGGGGGGATGTGCTCAGAAAGCATCGGCTAACTGTTTGGGCTCTACAACGCAAGCTTGCATTTGTGTATCTTGCCTGAGATATACAATGTCCTGGTGCGACTTTCATCGTTGGCAAACATAGATGCTCTGGGATGGTGAATATGCAAGGCTCCTATCTACTGAAGAGCAGCGAGATGCTGTTTTCACACTCTAACAAGTTAATTCACTGCAGTCTGTCGAGATAAAAACTCTGGCTAAAATTTAATCTCACATGCAAAAAAGAAATGTATTCTTTTGTCTGTGACAATTGCAATTGTGAACACAGGGAGTACAGAGCGTTAATCAAATTCTGAATCAGAAAATAGTCAATACTAAAAAAAAATCAAAAACATAGAACAGATATGCTTGAAACTGTGACTTTATTATTATGAAATACTGTGAATCCCTGATGTCTCTCAGCCTGAAGCACCATCTTGAAAGCCAGCTGCAGAACTAGTCCTTTTTTAAACTGAGACTCAGTAGGTTACTCTTTTTCAGCTTTCAAAATCTATCAGATAAGACAGGCCATGGCCTTCTAAATCATAGGCTAAGAACTCAAGCTCTATCCCAAAAGATTCTTAGATTAGAGAGACTGCATCATTATGGCATCAGAAAGCAAAGGGGTCTGATTCCCAGTCAGGGGCTTGCGACCATTAGAGTGTGACTGCTTGATACTAACACACTCTACTACCAGCCTGCTGCCAACTACGCCTCAGGTCAGGTACCAAGCAAAAAGCTTGAAGATGGCATGATAACACACGCATGCTGTGTGTTTTGATCAGTCTGTCAATATCGTCTATAATCGTCAGCTTTGTGAAGTGACTACTCAATCACTGTTTAATTGAATTTCCAAATGAAGTCCCAGGCCTCTGAAACACTAAGCAGTTCCCGGGCGTGCTGCGGGATTAGCAGACCTTTACTGCTCCTGCAAGACATTTTCCACAACGCCCCCATAAGCAAGCACATATGTGTAAGCTAAGTGACTCAAAGCTTGCAGGGAAGTTTCCCAGCTGCCACTCATTGTTCCATAAGAGAGAGAAAAAGGCAGGCTGCACTTCTATCAATGCTGTCGGCAGATTAGTGTGAGAATACGCTCGCTGTGAAACCTGAGATTTTAGATAAACTGCCACCAGCTTAATAACATGTGGTGTGAATAACACTATAAAACTGGCTAAATGTTCAACTGTGCTTTGGGGATTAAAGAGAAATTGTGTCACTGCGATTTCCTAGACCAAGGCTGGACTAGGCTTCAAGGGTTCAGCAGGAAAGCTTGGTAGGAAATGCTCTGCAGTAAAACATACTCTGAACACATGGCCTCTTCCAAAAAAAAAAAAAAAAAGTAAGACTAAAGCTATATCTAGCTAGAAGGTGTTTGACTGTCCTTATTTAATTAATCCAGCTTTCTACAGATGCAAAGCTGTGAATTCCTTGAGTCAACCTGAAGCATATTCACACTGACTATATGTTTCACTACTGTAGATATGATGCAAAGACACAGCTTTTAACAAACTATGCTCCCTCCTGTCATGAGGATTATGCTGACCAAACATAGGTTCAGTGAAATGAAGCAATGAGAAGAGAGCCGTTGGTATTCTGATGAAACTTTTTCACAGTGGTTGCATGGAGAACAGATGTTTGAGAACCATGTCAAGTCTGTGGACACTGTTATCAGTCAACTAGCCTATAGTGATGCTAAAGGTTCTTGCATTGAGACACAGAGAGGCTCTGGCCCAGCATACTGATAGCAGCGTTTGCACAGACAGGATCTTATATTTGGCCTGTAAATATTCAAACAGGTTGCTAGTTTGTGAAAAGTTTAGCTGTCATCCATCCATTTTCTTAGTCCCCAACGGGGTCGCGGGGGGGCTGGGGCCTATCCCAGCTATCAACGGGCGAGTCCATCACAGGGCTAACACAGAGAGACAAACAACCACACACACTCACTCCTATGGGCAATTTAGAGTCTCCAATCAGCCTATCAGTCTTTGGAGTGTGGGAGGGAACCGGCAACCTTCTAGCTGGGAGACCACTGTGATAACCAACTGCGCCACCGTGCAGCCCAAAAAACTTTAGCTGTCAAAGAGAAAATCTGACATCTAAGAAGTTAAAAAAATCATCATTTTAATCCAAATGTACCACTCTATTCTAATATACGGAGGGAATAGTCCCTGATGAGGTGTCCATTATTAGAAAATAATGGACAATGCAGAGTCGTACGGTGGCTTCTGTGAAGTCCATCATTTTCTTTTAATAGACACCTCAAAAGGCATTATCCCACTTATACCAGGATCTCTTACGAATAAATAAATATTAAATCAATTATTAAGACAATTATGTTGGATTTTTTCTTCTTTTTTTTTTTACCAGTAAAATTGTAAGAGTGTGTTGTGTTTTCTCTCAGGCTTTTTCCCACTCAAAAGACATGCATGTTAGGTTCATTTATAAGGTCCAACATGTAGTTTGCTTTTCGGACAAAAGCATCTGCCAAGTGACTACTAAAAAAAGAGAACAATACTTTTGATGAGTACATTTAAAACTAAATACCTTAACAGGGAAAATAGCCTAACCCTAACAAAAACCAACTATTTCTGCCCATTTTCTGCTGTCTTGTTTCCAGTGTGTCATTCCAGTGTTTCCTGAACATGTGGCATCAGTGCAAATGACAGGCCGGTTCAGCGTTCCACCTAAATGTCTTTCCTTATACTAAAGACCGAATATATGTGAACTTAAACTCAAACAAACAACTCACAGTGGGAATTGATTACACTGAAAAATAAGTTACCCAACAAGCACAACTACTATATGAAATCAATAATACAAGATAAGGATAAAGTTAAAAAAAAAACAAAAAAACAGAAAATCAAAAGGCTTTAAAAAATACAATCTATACTTGGATTTCACAGAGATAACTCGGAGATGGTGTGTGCATTAAATGTTTAGTCCCATGACATTCAGCTATATGGAGTGAGTGTGTAAAACATCAAACAGCATAAGTTTTCGCTTTAATGTTTTCATATTAGAGCTGCTGTTACATCAGTCTAAAGATGCCTCTCCTGACTGGGTAAGCCGAGTATGACGTGTATGACTTCTAGCAAACAGAACCACGTTATGGGATGCCAACGAAACCATACAATGTTGTCCTCACAATGTCTTCTATGTTTTCATTGCCCCCCTTTTTTTGTTCATAGTAAAGCTGCACAAATGACAGAAACAGCCATGAAAAACCATGACTATTACAGACAAGTCATGCTCAGCTTTATATTTAACACTGCATTTAAGGTGCATGGTGGAAGGAATGAGTTGTGGTTTGGGAGAGACAGGGAGGGGCAGAGGGGACATCAAAGCAGGCTTTCAGAACAGGATTTTCAGCTTAAATCCACACACACAAAAAAACTGTCATCATGGAAGCTGGCATTATTTTTGTCTTCCTCGAGGTCTCGGCCATTTCGGCTAGTAAAAGCCATACGCATGGATGTATGTAAATGGTGGAGGGGGCGTCTAAAGCCATACAGCAGTCATAGGAGCTTTGACTTGTATGCGTGTTCCACATTTGCTGCTGTACAAAAGCGCAACATCCTGAATAGACAGAGGCAAGGATTTAGGGCTCGCTGGGATGCCTATGAGGGTCTGTCTCTTAAATACCATTTATCACTCCCTGTGGACACGGAGAATGATAACAGCCTTATTTTAAGGAATCTGATTCACCAAACAAAAAAACTCTTTAGGTACAATTCAGTTTCTTATTCAGGCACATACCTCTTTGCACGGTGGGGCATGATCATTAGCTACAGCGCCACTCCTTTCAAAGCTTGACTTGAAAATCTGTGGAGTTAAAAGCAATACATATTAAGTGAAGAGATGATTGAGGAGCTCAGAGACATTACTTTTATCCACACAACAATGTATAAACCACAAAGGACCTTTTGACAACTTACTGGTGACAAGGGAATGGGCTTCTCTCGTAAATACCTGGGCTTTTCAATCTGGAAGAGTAAACGAAAAAACTTTAGGCCCCTTTTTCTCCTCTTCCTCTACTAACAAAGCTATACCACTACCAGAATCTATCTTTCGCCCTGAATTTGCCATAAACAATGTGGAAAGCACATCAAAGCTCATTTCTGCGGCTGAAGTCTTTTCCGTCAACTCTTGTCTGTTTAGAGAGAGAACGCCTCGCGTTACTTCAAGGCTTTGTGTGTGTGGCCAGCTCGGTTTCCGCTCTCAGCCCCTCTTTGCTGTCCCTTTTGTCAACACCAATGACCGCTAATCTGTAAGCTATGCCCAGTCTGTTTACCATCGGATGGAGACAAATGTGTATACATCTTTGCAAAGTGCTGACGCAGCGTGCTCTTTGATTACAAAATGCAAAAACAAGCAACTGAAAGGAATGAGGAGCTTTAACCACCTGAAAGTAAAGCGGGTCGCAGTCCATGTGACTTTGCAGCATCAAATCAATGCAGCTCACTGCAAAAGATATCTGTCTGCTGACAGGCTGGTGTTTGACTTGCACTGTCTAACATTTGTTTATGACTCAATTACTCTCTGAAGAACTCACACGATCATAAAGTGTTTCTTTCTGATTCACTGGGGATGTCTGCAGGGGCTGACGACTGGCAGCAAGATGGCAGCTTTTAGGTGAGCTCCATCTGGAGACGACACAAATGCTGGTCAATGAACAGTTCCGCACCTAATCTCCTCAACATGGGCGTGAAGGAGGAGAACAAGACGGAAGAGTGGGATCCAATTCAGAGTTACAAAAGGGGATTTAATGTTGCGAGATGGCGCTACCCACACGGAGCTAATCTAGAATGAATGAGAGATGAGAAAACGCGACCTGAGAGAGCATCACAGCTTGGGACTAAAATAGTTACAGCAACAGTAGGAGGATAAAGTCATAGTCTGTTGCTTCAGGGCGATTTAGTGTCAAGTGAAATAAACAAAAGTAGCTCCACATTGTAGCTAAATCTACATACAGGTGAACACATGCAATACATTTTTGTTAGATAACATAATATTAACAGTAAACATTCCACTTTGATTAAAATCCTCCCTTTAAACACATTAAATAGGGTATAGCTGTACATAAACAAGAAAAAAATGTCACCATGCGACGATCCATCAATATTGTTAAATGCTGATGTCCAGGCTGTGAACAAGAAAAGGATTTCTTTTTATATCCACAGACAGCCACTCATCAGACATGACTGAGGATGGCCCACAGGGCAAGAAAGGCATTAAGACTGAAGGCTGTGGTGTAATGTTGGCAGAGTGTGGTACTAAACTTGGACTTGTGTGCCCACACTTAAGTTCCTCTAAGTACAAGTTTGTTCAGCATCGTGACTGGCACCGTGTACCGGGGCATTGGAACCTGACAGAGATGGATGGAGGGATGCATGACGGGAGTAAACAAAGGAATGGTCTCTGCAGCCAAACACTAAATTCGGACTAACATTAAGCAAGCCGTCATCACATCCCTAAACAATGACGAGATAAATGGTAGACGATTTTCTGATTAGATTCGTATCTTTGTGGAATTTAAAGATATTCGACTCCTTACCAAACTCATATAAAACTAGCACCACCACATAAACCGCAAATGACCTAAAAAACCAGCTGGTTTTACAGCTCGTCTCTAAGCAATAACCCCTATCTGCATTTTAGGCAATCTTTCACCCTCGGTCCAGTATGGTTACACACTAACTACACGGACTTTGTTCCATTAGAGAAGTGAACGATAAACCAAAATAGACTGCTTCAGAACTTCTAAGGAAAAGCAAAAGATGTTCCAGATAGAGTGATGCCTGGCTGTGCTGAAATTTTGTAGGAGCTCTTTGAAGCAGTGCATCTATAAAACTCGAGGAGGGTTTGTGCGTGTGTGTTTGTGTGTGTAGGAACATCTGTTGATTTGAAAGATCCAGGCTTGGGGGAGCGTTGCCAAGCAATGCATCTTATCAGCGTTTCAACACAGAGGAAAGCAGAGCGGTGCAGTGCACGGCTTCACGTCTTCTGATAGATTCCTAAGATTACCCCAGTGGTGGAAGAGAGAGAGAAAAAAAGAGTAGAGAGAGAGAGTCAAAGGAGTATGGACAGACGGGAGAGGAAAGATGGGACAGAACAAAAAAAGAAACTGAGAAAGAGTAAGGAAAAGTAGAGCTATGGGGGTTCAGCAGAAATATCAATGTGTAGGCAATGTTGAAGAAAGTCAGAGGCAACAAGCGGGCAAAAGGGAAAAAGATAGTCAGGGTCATGCAGGTGATGAGATAGGAACTAAAAGACATGAGGGCAGGTTGCTTATCCAGCCTGGCCTAAAGAACTCCAGACAGAGAAGATAAAACAGGTTCACTCATCTTCAAATACTAAGTTTACACAACCCTCACGTCCTACAATAGCAGCAAAGTGCCAAAAAGAAAGGGATTTTAAGAGGACACGGGTGCATTTAGACTTTTTTTTCTATTACACTTTGTTTTAAAACTGTGAGAGCTGTAATGCTCACTTAGGACCACTGCACCATCAATCATGCATTACTGACGGCACAGTTTCAAGACAGGTTACAGGTCTGTTAGACAGCTTCTGTTTATCCTGGGAAAATAAAGGCAGCATCAGAGTGGGACCTGAACATGAAAGCCAAAACATCAGCTTGCAACAAATATTCATTTAAAAAAAATGTTTTCCAGTTACGACTTTGTCCCCCTCTGTCCATTTTCAGTCATTTTTGGGTCACCCCTGCTGTTCATCTCTGTGATAATGAGGCCAGCTTCAGCCTGCGTGATCCTGCTTTGTGAGCTACTCACTCACTGCTGCAGTAACATGCTGCAGTACATTTACAGTTGCACGTAACCAAAAAGCTCAAGGCATGCCCATGGACTCACCCCCAGATTCCAGCTGTTGAGACGAGCCTCCAGGTCACTGTCATCAGGAGACAGATCTGCATTTGACACCCCGCCTACCTGAAAAGGAACACAAAGAGAGAAGAGCTGCATCAGTGGCAGAAATATAACGAGACTTTAAATGGATGAACTAAACTATGAGAGCTGAAATTATTATTAGATACTTTTTGACTGACAGGGTGGCGCTGATGAAACTTATCACTCACTTCTGATGTGTTTCATTTCTTGGCAACAAGAGGTTTCTTTAAAAGCTTACAGATATAAGATACACCCACTTGTTTTGCCTTTCACACAAACAGCACTTTTTTTTCCCAATTTTCTTCCCTCCATCTCTGCAAACCTTTGCGCTCTGGCTTCCACTCATTCTAACATGCAACTCTCCAGATGTTGGGGAGCTTCACATCATTTCATTAATGCAGTAAATTCCTCGAGAGGGGCACACGCAGCCAGACAGCCTGTCACCTGAGCTCTCTTCAGCCTTTTGTTACAACTGGGCCCCGGATTTGTTTTATATAGTATGATCCGAATGCTTCCAGCGGTTGTGTTGATACAAGATCAGCTTACTCAAGTTGAATTTGGGCAGCAAGGTTGAAATAGAAGAAATATCTAATAAAGTTAAGAGCAATGTTGTTGAATCTGATTAAGATCTCATGGAGTGTGGAGCTTGGGTGGGGTTATAGGTGCAGTGACTCCAGGAACAGGCTGAATGTAATAGCTCAGGATAAAATACCCCTTCTGATTAGATTGACATTATCTCGAAGCCTCACCCTCAAACAGAGGGTTTCACTTCACTTTCATTTCACTATATAGGAATGCTGGGTATGCAGTTCATAGACTGTTCCAAGAAACCTGTCAGTGTGTCTTTATTGAAGTAGAAACTCTAAGTGTGCATTCATGCATAGCTGAGTTGAGCTTTACCTGTACTGGAGGAGAACTGAGTCAATGACTAAAGCAAGTCTGATGCCATGAAAACAGTTAAGACATTCTGCCACACCTAACTTTCTCAGAGAGCAATAAGTCTGGATGTAAATGCAGCAGACGCTGCTTTTAAGTTATCCTGAAAGGCGACTTTGTCAGATGATTACAATCGTTAGAAAGTCAGGATTTTATTGGAGCTTAGCAACAGTCTGGAAATACTTTAAGTGGCAGTGACATGACTGGGAGTATGAATGGGCTCCTCTTCAGGAAAAAATTTATAAACCAGTGTGAGTTTCTACTTGTAGTTGGACTAAGATGTTTAAAAATGTTTAAAAATCACATTTTAGTCAAACTAACAAAAAAGCTGTTTTTTTTCTGTTCTAGTATCATGTGAATGTGGGGCATGTGGTAAAGCGGGTCATTTCATAACCAGCAAGTTAGTGCTTCAAATCCCGGCTCTGGCGTCCACATGTTGAAGTGTCCTTGAGCAACACACTGAACCCCGAGTTGCTCCCGGTGCTGCGTCACCGGTGTGTGAATGTGTGGGTGAATGTGTCAAATGGTGTTGAAGCGCTTTGAGTACACTTTAAGTGTAGAAAAGCGCGATACAAGTACAAGACCATTTACCAAATGTGGTAGCTCAAAGTTTAAACACTGTAACATATGGTTAAGATTGTGGAAGAATCTATGTTAATCCAAACCACAGTGTTTTCTGCACTTAAACAAGTAGTTTTCCAACCTAAACCTTATTCAACAGTTACATAAAGTTATCTCACTAAGCAGTAAAAACCTGTCAGTCAGTTCTCCACACTTTTAAATAAGTTTTTTATCAGAAAGTCATATATTAAAAGAGACGTTTTGGGTGTTTGCAAACAGCTTTGCACAGACATATTAATAGCAATATCTATAAAATGTTAGAAACCCCTCCCAGTGTATCCCTATACAAGCATCACACATTATATCCTAATATACTCTATCTATCTATCTATCTATCTATCTATCTATCTATCTATCTA
>JBAMIG010000022.1:10022091-10038960 GCA_037177335.1 Kiunga ballochi
TTCCCTCAACACCTCGGCTGCGCCTAGAAATTCTGTCCATAAAGGTTATGAACAGAATCGGTGATAAAGGGCAGCCTATAAACTAATTACTATATAATAATAATAAACTAATTCCACTTTAAAATGGAATGAAACCAGCTACTTTATTCAGAAAAGTTACAAATGATCATTTTGGACCTTTCCTTTTTTTCATCTGTTTAAAGTGGAATTAACTTTTATTTGCATTTAAATAAGAATGAAAAATCTATCTACCTATCTACCTACCTACTGATCTACCTATCTACCTACCTACCTACCTACCTACCTACCTACCTATCCGGGAAATGCACAGTTCTTGTCTTGTTAGATCTCTCCTCGGCATTTGACTCTGTCTATCATCAGATTTTGCTATCAAGACTACATGACTTGGTCAGACTGGCAGGCTCTGTCCTGGCATGGTTCTCTTCTCATTTATCGGACAGGAGTTCTAGTGACTCAGCGAACCAGTTCTTATCCGACTCCACTGATCTGCTGTGTGGAGTACAGCAGGGCTCTGTTTTGGGTCCAATTTTGTTTTTGCTCAATGTCCTCCCCTTATGAAAGATTATCCAGGAGTTTGATGATGTTTCCTTCCATTTATTTGCTGACGACATTCAGCTGTACTGTTCTTTTAAGGTTTCAGAGATGCAAAAATTTACTTCATTGATAAATTGTCTTATGCAAATAAAACAATAGCTTGGTGCAAACTCCCTTCCACTAAATTCAGAAAAAACTGAAGTGCTGGTGGTTGCCCCTGATGAAGCTATTCCAGGGATAAACCAGTATCTGAGTGTTCAGAGCCTGTCTTGTAAGTCAAGTCTCAGAAATCTTGGAGTAATCTTTGACAAGGAAATGTCATTACAGCAACAGAACTCATAAAGTAACACCAGGATTTTTTAATTTGATATAAGAGACAGGGAGCCAACGGAGAGCTTTCAGAATCGGCGTGATATGAGCCCTTCTGTTGGATCGCGACAGCAACCGCGCAGAATTTTGGACCTGCTGCAGATAAGACAGCTTATTTATTTACACAAAAAGCAAAGCTGTTACAGATTAAAGAACAGGAGATATATTTACTGAACTTGCAAAGATAGAATCTAAATCACAAAAATATTGAGTTTTTTTTTTGGTTCAACAGAATTGTAAAATGGATATTTTCTGCACTACCCTTTCTCTCTGTTTTTTAAAGCTCTTTTAAAGGATTTATAAAGATTTTCTGACGCACTACTGCAAGAATGAAAAACGGTGGTCCTGATTTCACATGTTTACCTGCTGTAATACACCTAAGTCGAATGATTTATGGGTCATTTAGAAGCTTGTGCGGAAGTTGACAAGACGTCGTAATTTGAATCAATTGTGTTGATGCAGGAAAACGTCTATAACCTGCAGAATGACCTGAGCACTAAAATGTAGCATATTGGGCCCAATTCAAAGTCACACTGCAAAAACAGAAATCTAAGATTAAACATCTAAAATCAAGGACACACATGCCTTTATTTTTAAATGGTAAGATAAATATTCTTCTTTGGTTTTTAAAGATTTTTTTAACTCAATTTAGGAATTCTTGACAAACAAAATTTTCTTGTTCTGCTGCCAAATAATTTATCATATTTGAAGGAACATTTTTTTTTTATTATCTTTTTAATCTTGTTTTTTGTGTTCCCAAACATTTTTTTACATATTAAAAACTCCTGGATAAATTATGTTTAGAACATTTTTACTAATCAAAAAAATTCCATGTTAATTTGCAGATTTCTGAATTCAGTAAAGCAAAGAAATTGCCCAGAGGAGAGGGAAAAAAACACAAGTTCGTTTAAGCTAAAAATCAGTGCTATTATCAAATGGAGATAATTGGTGAGTATAAATGTTACATTCTTTGGATTTTTTAATGTTGTTCTCCTAACAGACCAGATGGCTAGCATTGCATAACAGAATACACATTAAAATTAAAAGTGACTTGCAACATGACTCAATGCCTCTACCCCTTCACACAAGTCTTGGCTTCTGCTTGATAAAGTGTTGCAAATATTTCTGTTCTAAAACGTTCATAACAGTGCAAACAGCAGTGAATTGTGAGGTCCAATGCTTTGTATTAAAGATGATTCCTTCAAGCATTCAACAAAGATCTCTGTGAGCTGTCAATAAGCTCTTGTAGTTCTTGTAGGTTTAACGTACCTTTGATGAGCTGTAGCTGGTGTAGAACTGGGTCTTTCCTTATGTAGAGCCACAGCAACGCTGTAATCTGTGCAGTAACCCAGCTCTCCAGTCACCCAATCAGGCAGACCTCTGCTGTTCTGCTCCACAGACTGACCACTGAGCGGTTCATCAAAGTAAATGGACTAAATATGAAAAACAAGTCAAATTCAACTAAATATATGATTAATTATTACACATAATAAGTTCGTTTAAATGACATTTACTAAATCACAACTGCATTAGATTCAAACCTTTTTATTGTATTTGCCTATAAAACGAACTTGACATTTTAAAACACATGAATTGTTTAAAAAACGTTTCATTTATTATTACAATTTGTTGTTAGGATGACTTACCATGTAGGTAGGGAGTGCCTTGAGGCCTCCAGGTTCAGGTTTTCTGATGAAAGGCCCCTCAAGAATACCTCCTTTGAGCATATGAAGGAGCAAGCGGGCATATACGTTGCGATTTTTACGGCCTATCAGACCTGAGCCACATGACACTGGGTCACACAACTTTTTTATCCATGTCGCACAACGCTGGCGCTCTGACATTAAGAGACAGGAAAAGTGGTGAGGGTAAATACTGAAAACTAAAAAAAAGTGTATTCAAATTCATTAATCAGATTCATGTCCATTAAAACAAACAGAAGACGGAAATAATATATACACATAAAATCACAATGATTTTTTTTTATATATATATATATATATATATAAAAATCATCAATACGCAACTTTGATGGTTGGACTATCAAGACAATATTTTTGCTAAGCAAAATAAAATGATAAAAAAAAACTTTGTTTTCTAGCAAATCAAGAATTAAGGTGGGATCCAATGTTCTCATTTGGCACTGAAACATTATTACTCAGTAATATAATCACTTGTGTGTATTATTGTAAATCCAACAATCTTACCTGTCTTGTTGGGGTGTTTAAGAACATATGGTTTTATGTCTAACAGGAATTGGTCAAATTCAGTGTCTAGCTTTTCCCATGAGTCTTCGTGTTTGTTCATAGCGACCTGAGAAGATGAATATATAAACACAAGTTAAAATTTTTGATCAGACGGTGTTCTCATCATTACGTACTATAATCAATATATGAATAACCAGTTCACTGTCCCCGTAACAAACCGTATTGATTTACGGATCTATCAAACGGTGTAGCATCCTGTTGCCATGTCAACTACTCCCTATCCACTACAGTGTTGACAAATGAGTCAGATATTAATGTTTTGAGTAACTACATCGATCAATAAACTACTAGCACCAAAAGTTAGCCAGGCTAAGCAAGTCTTGATGATACTCGCAGCTCCTTTTTATACTTCTTAAAATGTTATATAACATACTAAATTTCCACGGAGGAGGTACACTGGAAGTAAACAAATAAAATCTGAAATGAAAAAAGTAGCTACCTCGAAGATGGGATCGCCGCTCCTCTTCAAACCTTAGCGTCCTCCTCACTCTTCGTCACATCCGTTAGTCGCGTCTTCTTCTTCTACTACTACCCATAGACATAATAAAGAATAGACGCCGCATCGACTGCTGCTGCCTATCGGTGCTGACGAGACGTGGGGCCGCCATCTTGGACGGGTCACCGCTCCACTCAGTATAATGGGTTTAGCTTGCGCGATAAACTGTCAGTGCGTTTATTCAGTCATAATTCGCTAAATATTAATTGATTTTCACAATGTTGTTTGTTACAAACATCATACATGTAGCTATAATACGGGACACAATGTTTAGTTAACTATATTATTCATATCTGGCTTAGCAGTGAATATTCTGACATTAGGCGGTAGGTATCATAATACTGTGTAAAAATTAAAATACACACACAAATATATGACAGAAAACCAAAAGTACTATTCAGCTATGTTAATAAATTATCAATATATACAATACAGATCATTCCTAGAGTATCAACTGTATATGACCGGTCCAAGATGGCCGCCGCATTTCCTGCGCCGCAGCAGCCATTGCGGGGTCTATTCTTTATTATGTCTATGTATGCTACTACCACCCTTGGTTCTTCTTCTTCATGTTAATACGACAGTCAATACGCAGCGTACCAGTGTACTATTTTTTTTAGATACATTCAAATGAACACTTATCCATAGCAGCCAGAGAACTTAGAAGATAGCCTAATCCATAGAGAAAAATGAAAAAGAAAGCAGCAAAAGAAAAGAAGAAAGGAAAAGACGTATAATAAAGTAGGCCTACATAGGCCTATAGGCTAAATAGGCTAACAAAGAACGTACCAGTGTACTACTGTATTCATTTCTTCTGCTTCTCTTTAGGTGAATCAAATATAGGCTATCATGTTGTAACTGAATCACTGAAACTCAAAAACTAGGTTTTCTAAATCTGATTTGGGCATTTAGTGTCAGTTCTGTCTTATTTTTATCAGCCACATCCTCCACATAACCACATATCAAAGATGGACAAATATCCTGACCTATAAGCAATGAAAACGTAGCAAAAAAAAAGGATATATGTATTTTATTGATCATTTATTTGAAAAAGCATTTGTAGGGTGCACAGCAGAGTTGAATGTGTGGGCTGTGCCCATGAAAAAAAGGCCAAATAAAGGTCTATGTAAAACAACTTTTCTGCTATTTCTCCCAAGTTATAATTGAACTGTTTGTCCCACTAATTCCCTTTCTTTTAAGGGACAAAAGGTAATACCACTCAAACATAACAAATAAACACATATTCCAGTTGTATAAGATTTGTTGGCAAGAATCATTGTAAATGAATAAAATAATCAACCAAACACAAATGTTTTGTTTTTCATTTTTGTAAATCTTTCTTATTATCAGGAAAGAACATGACGATGAAGCATCTGACTGATATGCTGCAAACAAGCGGCCCTATCTGCTGGTGGAGATTCTGCTCTCACCAAATGTAGACTTTTTTATTTTAAATCATTGATTTTTCTTTTTGCACCTATGTATGAAATCAGCTCAGTGTCTTAGAAGTTATACAGACCTCTGCTGTGGGTTATTTTTGGTATTTTAAATTATTTGAGATAGCCTATTTCTTTGGAATTTTTAAAACCCCTTTAATGATAGCATATTGTTTCTGCAATGTTTGTATTTTCTTAACATTTTCTTTTATGTTATTCACAATGAACATTTATAAATCTGGGAATAACCTTCCCAAGCTGCAAAAGCACTGAATGGTCAAAACAAACTCAAATAAAGGATTGGACTTTCTGTTGCCATCTTATTTCCCACCAGACTTCAACTCTCCACACTAATTTTAAATGTAGGCTATGTAAAAGCTTTCTTTAAAACTTTCAATGTCTAAATGTTAGAGCTAAATTTCTCTCAGATGACCTGTATTCCTAATAATCCATATCAAACAGAAATTATCCCAAACATATTCCATCAAATCCAACAAGATAAGTTTTTCCTAATGAAATAATCTGTTCCCAGTCACTCGGAACAACCATTTTAGATAAAATTTCAGAGCAATTTAAATCTCGTGGTCATGTTTTCTGATCTACACATTAAGTGTACTTGAAATCCACTTGATGGCGCTCAGGGCCTTTAATTGGAGGAAGTCAGACTCCGATAGAAGCACATGTGTCCTTCAAGTGCTCCTTGTAAAATTAATAATCGCACTGTCTCGTTTGTTTAAATTGCCAAATAGTATAGAATGGCCAGTTTTGCTATAAGGCTACATCCTGGATTTAGTTTACCTCAAATTTTGACGAACTATTTGCCTCAGAAGAATTACAATAGAGAGAAAGTATGAATAACCACTTTTACTTCTTTGAGGAAAGGTTCAGTCTGAGTTTTAACAGATTTTTACGGTTCTTTTAGCAAGAAAGAAGGTATACATCCGGTCCGACAAAGATAACCCTAAAATACACCATCTGAACAGTTTGTTCTAGTAAAAGTCTAATTTATCCTTTGTTGCGCAACTTTCAAACCCCTCCGTGCACATTTAATAAAAAAATAAAATAAAATCCTCGTTGAAACTGTATATTCCTACAGTAAGTGAAGTAGTCGTCTAACGTCACTTTGAAGGAAAAAGCGCTCAGCTGTAGACCAGGCGGAGGGGAGGCGTGCAGTCCGCCACAACCAGAGGACAGCACCACAGGTTTGGAGAAGCAAGCATCCATCGGGACTACAAAGTTTGTTTTCCGCTGGCTTCATTATGGCTGACCATCTTTTACATTACAATGACTCTGCTGGGTATGCCAACAGATTTGCCCGCAAAGGGGCTTTGCGACAGAAAAATGTACATGAAGTGAAAAACCACAAGTTTACTGCGAGATTTTTTAAGCAGCCCACATTTTGCAGTCACTGCACAGATTTCATATGGTGAGTTTAACGTAATTAGCTGGAGACCTAAAGATTCAATGCAACCCTCAGGTTAAGACAGTTTTGTTTCTGTTGCAGGGGATTTGGAAAGCAAGGATTTCAATGCCAAGGTAAGTGTCCCAAGTTCACAGGCAGTTTTAGATGTTGCCCTTGAGGGTAAAACCTTAATTACTTGAAAGCCAAATTCCAGCGAGGAAGGAAAATACAGTCACAAGCAACTTGAATTTAAAAGTTTTTTTTATTATTATTTTTTTAATCTTGTGCAGGCCAGTTATCTGTAAAGAAATTGAGGGGAAAAAAAAAAAAAAAAAGTTAGTGAAACCATGTGCTGCAATATAGAAGAAACAGCAGTTATTTGCACATACCTCCAAGTTTACACCTTCCTTTCAGCTTTAGGACCCTGTGGCCCCTGTGGCACAGCCACAGGAGTCTCAGTCTGGCTCATCTTTGCCTGATAAGCTGGTGTGTAAGTGGTCTTTGATTTCAGATAGCGTCCTCTCTGGTAACGGTTCTTTGTGCGGATGATGAAGCTTTTACGGAACGGTGGGAGAGGGGGCAGCTGGTAAGCTTGGGGAATTTTGCCCTTCATGTTAAAGACTGAGTTTTCTGACACGTCAGGCATCTGGGCCATTTCAGGGAACCCAACTCCAAAGATGCTAGCAAAGGAAGGAACTTCCATCCAGTTCTTGGGTGAAGATTCAGTTTCTGCTGCACTTTGAAAGACAGGTTTCTTTGGTAAGGGATATTCAGTTTGCAGTTCCCCAACGTTACCTTGGCTGTAGCGGTCAGTGGCCACACTAAACATAGCATTTGATGAGGGGGCTTGAGGTTTCTGGGGAGGAAACTTGATAGTTGGAGACTCAGGGCTGGGTATGTTAGCTGGGTTATAAACAGGAGAAATGCCTTCATATGGTCTAATATTTACCAGGGGATATTTGTCAGAAGGTTTCTGTGGTGCAGGAGCATATCTGGAGAGGTCCATGCGGTTATCCAGACCATAGCTCAGTGCAGTAAAACTTTGGGGAAGTTTATTCATTGAAGACTGCTTACCCAGCTCTTCAGCTGCATTAGAACTTGGGTCATAAGGCAGAGAGATCAGAGGCCTTGCAGTCTCAGAGCCATAAGATGTTACAGTCCCAAAGATATCATTGCTTGAGTCACCACCAACAGTGTTGAGGTTCTGGAAACCAAGAGGGTCTTCAGCCACTTGACTACCAGGAGCACTTGCAGGCTGCCAAGATCCAAAGCTAAGAGATGGTGCAGCCATTGGGCTGGAAGCCTGGGCAGGTGTATAGCTGGTAGGACGACTGGGAACATCAGGCTTTTTGAGGGTATAAATATTGAGTGGAGTAGATTGAGGCTGGGTAGGAGAACTAGTGTCCTGGTTGCTGCCACTTAGAGGAAAAGTGATTGGGTCAAACAGCTTAGACTCCCAGCGCCTACTCTCAGCATTCACCAGTCTCTCCACACCAAGGGGAGTCTGTGGAGTGGATGGGCTCTGCCCAGCTGGGACCATGTTCACTAGCTTTGGGATTGAAGGTTTGATGTAGCTTGTGTAAACCGAGTCAACTGTCTTGGTGGTTGGCTCATCCAAGGTACTGTCATCCAATGAGAGCGGGTTGAAGTCATCATGCTCTATGAGATTCGTATAAGGAGCAGAAGGCCTGTATACAGCTGCAAAGAAAACAAATGTTAACACAACCCAAGTGTAAGCCAGTTGAGAATAATAAAGTAAACCCACTTTGTACAGCAGCACTACTGTCCAGCAATAACATAATCCAGGAAACCCTGTTAAGACAAAACCAATAAAGGTCATCTCTTAAAAAGCACAACAAATGACAATAAAAGTAAGAGAACATACCACAGAAAAACTCCTAAGGCCATGGCTGTTTGCTGAGACACTGTATCCAATACTCCTCAGACACAGTGGCACCCAAAAACCCCAAGCAAGCTTAGCTATGAAGAGGAGAGGAGGCTTTCACCCTGTAGATCAGAAGGCTCTGCTTCCTGCTTATATATGGTCACCAGTAGCCGCTGAACAGCAATCACAGTCAGCTGCTGCTCGTAGAGCAATTAACTGTGATTTCTAACAGGTGTGGTAGCTCAAACGCACCCAGTGACTGAGTGAGAACCAATGACTTGTGAGTTTGTGCTGCCATGTACACTAATGCATGTTTATTTAAAGCACACTGACCCTAGCTTTAATTTAGTAAAGATGGTTTGCATTGATAGAAGGCAACACACACACACACACACATACAAATGCATTGACAGGAGAGTGTAATGGCTATTCATGAGCTCACATAAAGGTTGCACCTCAGATCTAGTACATTTTATTTAAATTTCTATGTATAAAAAAGTTCTATACTCATATATTTTTATACTGTATGTTTCTATTCACTTAGCATCAATATTTCCTCTTCTGTTATGAACATATTTGCAACAAAAATTCCAGATATAAGGGCCAAATTCATTTAAAAGTAGCTAATTAACATGCTCAGTTAATTGTAATATTGATTTGCGGTCATATCGCCCAGTGGAATTGAAACTGTTGTTGATTGAGTAGAGTTTAATATCTGGTCAACCCTCAAGCCAGCTGCACCCAAACACTTAAAAACTCAGGTGTGACAAACAATACAAGGGCATTACACACCGTCATATATCGCCTTTTCACTCGCATACTGCTCCCACTTGTCTGTGTTTTTGCACCGATGTCACTGACATCTGTGTCCTCACACACCAGCATGTGTCATTCTGCAGGGTAATGTTACAAACTGATGCTGCAGGGAGAGGATCTGTGACTTTAATTAACTGTCACACTGACCGGATCTCCTTCGTCTTCAAACGTCTTACCTAAAGCTGGACTGGTTATTTGAAAAAGTCTTTGCTTGGATGTTTTGCTTCTGTTTAGTTTTCTGACTGTTTTGCTTTAAAGATTTGGGATTTGCTTGTTCTTTGGAAGTATTTTGACTTTTGGGGAACCATACAGGAAAGCAAACCCCAAAGGGTTAGATCCTTTTCTCTCTCATTCCTGCTTTCTACAATGGGACGGTATAGAGGCGAGGAAGGGGATTGTTCGGGGATCTCTTTACTCAAAACTGGATGATTTAAGTTTAAGTGTCTAAATCAGACGCAGACTTGGATCGCTGGCTCTCTGATGCAGCAGTGTAAAGTCAAATGTGCATCGGTGCTGCTGGAAGTTGAAGTAATGTTTGTATCCATGTTGCTTATTTAAGAGTTATTAAAAGGTGACACTTTTGTGATCTCTCATCTTTATCCATTTCCCAGAATGGCTTGACATGAGTGTATGGTTTTATAGGCGTGGGCAGATTAAGGGCTGCCTGAAGCTCCTCGCTGTGCAATGAAAAGCTAGATAGCAGCTTTTTTTTCCTTTGATTATCCACCTCTACTACTCAGCTGTAAGGAGTGGAGTGCTTTTAAAATAAGCCTGTGTCTGAGGAAATCTCCGAAGAGAATTGTGTGGGCGGAGGACCAAACCCCTGCAGTTCCCAGTGCAGTGACTGGTCCACCTTTGTGGTGATAAATGCAACAAAGACTGTTTTTTTTGTCTTTTGTCAAGATTACAGGGTAGATTTTGGACAATCACAGATAAATAATCATTTCATGAGCAGGATTTTCAAGACATGTTTCCTTTGTTGGTTGTGTTCTTGTACAGTTAGGGGTCCTCTATCATCCCATCATAACAGATCTGTTAGTAGGCCTACTTAATACAATTTTTGCTGTCTTATTGATTGTGACGTGATCGGCTATGGAAAATCAGCAGCAGTGAGGCATCCTGTCATATGGACATGCTGAGTTTTATCATGCACACCGGTTAAAATCTATCTTAGATGTAATCACCCTTTCTTCTCTCCCTGTAGTTGTGCTTTTTTTTCAGCTTTTCCAAACATTTGTTCTGGTTTACACATTTATTTTGTCAAAAAAGTTGTCTTGTTGCAAAAAGTAAAATATAAATCTTTTTTGTTGTTGTGTTAATCTAAAAAAATACATTTCTATAATGTTCTTTATGAAACATTTAAACCAAATTAAAACATTGTAATTGATAAGATTAAACCCAGTCTCATACAAGCAGAAAAATAGAAAGTCTCATTCAGGACGTCGCAGCATTAAATGTTTTAAGTAGGTTTAAACTGCATAACATTCACATATTTTTGTAACCAAATTCAGTTTGTGAGTTTTGACACTGACACACAATTTGACATTTAGTTAGACAATTAGGCACCTGATTGTTGAATTTATCTGAACTTATTTTAAAAAATATAATATCCATTAATCTGCTTTCACTTGTAAATACTTGTATATATTTTTGTGCTGTTTGTAGGCATAAAAATACATATTTCTTAGGATACACAATGTATTTTATGTAGAAATGTTCATTTATGGACTTAGGTTTTTCCTTTCCAGAGCTGAATCCCACATTGATTTTTATTTCATTATTATTTATTTCATCATGTGTTTTTGCTCTTTTTGGAAACAGTATTTTTACATGAATGCAGTTTCCCAAAAAATAAATAAATAAGTAAAAATTAGAAACGCCCCACCAGGAGATGGCAAGATCTCCCGAAACACAGGACATTTAGTTAAATGGTACAAATGAAGTCAGAGAAGAAAACAATAACAAGTGCAGGACCTAAAGGTTGGGAGTGCTGCTGTTTTAGTCTTCATGGTGGGAGAATATGAAGGAACGCATGTTTTCTGGCTTTATTTACATGAATTTAGAAGATGCTCTCACGTAATGTCACCCCTTAATGCAAACTTCCATGTTGCTGCTCAGCATCTCCTGTTGTTTCTCCTGGATGTAATCCGTGTGAATTTGCCACAATACAGATATATTTTACATTTTTAATGTATATGGTTACAAATATCTAAGATAGACCCAAATAGCTGCAAAGCGACCATGTCGTGCTTTGGAGAATGATGGAGAATCCTGATCAAATCATACAACATGCATGGCAATTAAAACGTTAAAGTTCCTGTTTTGGCTGGAGTAAGAATGACACACAAAGGCAAGGAAATTAAACTGTAACATTTTAATCACTGAAAACCAGAATGTTATAGAGCAATTCCTGCTCTTCCAACATAATATCATATCACTCTGACCACATGAGACTGAATGAGAGTGTTTCTGTTAGATCACTTGCCACCAAAGTGGATGCTCTGAGCCCCCTCCCATCGCCGCTTCCTCTGCTGCAGCCTCTGAAGTTGAGCGTCTGTGGAAAATGACTGTGCCATCTGGAGAGTTAAAAAGCCATTGCTTCGAGGAGAGTCCTATGTCTGGACACAAGAAAGTTGAGAGATGGAGAAAGAAGCGGTTAAAAAGAGAAGAAAAGGAAAAACAATGAAGCAAAGAAGCAAAGAGGCAGAGGTGCATGTGTACATGCAAGACTGTGCATGGGTGGAAGTGTGAGGCTGAAGATGTGACAAAGAGATGACATTTATAGGGAATAAGCGGTAGATAATGGATGGATAACATTTATATATTTTGGCTTCTTGCAGTCTTCCCGTGATCATGTAAGCTGTCATCAGATCAGACTTTGGTACTTGGTCCTGCAGGTTTTATACGCTTCTCTGCTCAAATAAAATGTGTTACTGTCAAGTTGTGAGTCATGTCTGAACATCAACAGGATCAGAAACAGGGTCATGTTAGCAATTATACCATGGTCCGGGTGATTGGCTGGCTCAAATGCTAGTATGTAACCGTAGCAACAGAAACTTAGAACATATGACCGTCATTCACATTTTTATTTGCGCAAATGCTCCAGGACTTACGGTACTGAAGCTCCCGTTACAAGCGTGTTTAACATGTGTGAGACACTTCTGAAGCTTGCCTGTGATTGGACGATTGCTGGGTCCTGCACATAGACTGTATGAGGTCCCGCATTAAAATCGCTGCATTGGCTCCCCGTACATTTCAGGACTGATTTTTACTATTCTTTTAGTTTTTTTGAAATGCCATAATGATCTTGAGCCTTCTTATTTATTACACCTTCTTTTTAGTTATGAGCCCTCATGGACCCTGATGTCCTCTGGTACCGGGCTTTTTGTGTTACTAAGGTCAGAACTAAAACATATGGTTTGTGGTCCTCGGCTGAAAAAACACATTGACAGACAACCTCAAGGCTGCAGAGACTGTTTATGTTTTTAAAAAGTGGCTCAAGACAAAGCTAAGCTTTTAGCTGAATGAACAGTTTCTTAATTGATATTGTTTTATCACATTATTTTATTCATTTAAGATTAGTTTATTTATGTTTAGTAATTTATTTTTAAAGCTTTTATGAAGTTCTGCATAGGTATTTTATTTTTTTGCTCACATTTGTTCTTATTGCTTCTTAAGGGTATGTAATGTAGTTTATTTTCCAGTGCTCTCCTCATGGGAATCCTCCACGTTGGGGAGGATCCGCCTTCATGTCTGGGGTTGGTGGCATGGTGATTGCTTCCACCCAGGCGGCACAGGGTCTGACAGCTCAGTCTTACGGTGGCGGGATGGACCCCGGCTGCCTTGACCTGGGGGCTGGACGATTGCCGTGGCGTCAGCCTTGATGCACGTGGGGGTACTGGCTTCTAGTGGGGATGGATCCCAACAATAAAATATTATTTCCTCAAATCAACATCTGTGCCGAGCCATATGTTTTTACTTGTTTAGTTTTTATTCACTAGTTTCAGTCAGAGAAATAGAAGTGAGTTAGGGAGTCTTATTGAGGGTGGGTGTGTAGGCTGGGATTGTTTATCTTTGTGTTTGCCGATGTCTGAGTGCCAGTGAATGTAATGAGGGGTGTGTGTTTTATGGCCATGTTGTCTTTTTGGCTGTTTTTATTTAATTGGTTTTATCATGTAAAGCCCTCTGTGTTGCCTGTTGGAGGAAAAGCACTTTATTAATAAACGAAGTTTGAAGTAATAACTAAATGGGTGATGAAGTCTATTTTACCGCTTTTGGGTGGTCTTTGAATCTTTAAGATATGTTAGGCGGTTCAGGAGGTATGAGTGTAAGAAGCACGTGTGAAATTCTGCATAGCGAGTTACCTCGGCAACGCGTCCCAGCTACAACAACAGATATTTAATAGTCTGCTCAGCCGTTTTTAGTGAAAAACTTTTAAAGATTTTCAGGATAAAAAACCCCCCCCCAACATATTAACCTGTGTATGAATAGTGGACATAATATTCATTTCTTTCCTAAGGGACCATGGTACAAGCGGGATAATGCCATTCAAGGTGTCCATTATCAGAAAATTATGTGAACCATCTGGCAGGCATTATCCAATACATCATTTTTATCTGGCATACCCATGTTTGATTCCGGAAATGTGATCCCCCATTTATTTTAGCTCAATGCTACAGTCATTTAGCAGACATCTTTATCCAAAGCTACTTGCATATGAAAAGCAGTCATTTTAACCAAAGCTATTAACCTAACATGCATGTCTTGTGGGAGGAAGCGTGGGTGTTCCCCAGCATAGGCTCGGTCCTGGCTCTCTCTGTTCTGTTTTACGGTCATTTGGCAGATGCCTTTATCTAAAGCGACTTACGTATGATAGCTGCATAACTGTTTCACCCTGTAGAAGGTTTCAACCTTTTTTTTCAGCACTGGTTTTTGCACTTTAAATTACAACAACTTTGTTTCGTATACAAACTATGGTGATTATCTCAATTTACCAGACTAAAAAACTTAGCCAGGTCTATTAGTAACTTCAGCTATTTAGAAACAAGTCTTGTAGATCCTGTTTTATGGGTTTGCATGCTAAAATATAGGCATCATCACCCCTTGTTGACTCGCTTTTTCCTGTTTTTCTGCCATATCATTCCCCTGCTCATCAGTACAATATTTAATGACCCCAAAAGAGAGCCCTTTTCTGATTTGAGCACTACTGAATCAGTGCAATCACTTAGCTTAAAAAAAAATATAAGAACAAAAAAATAATAAATCTTTACATAGAGCGATTTGATTATTATTAATCCATCAACACTTCATTTAAGTACCAGTTTCTACTACTTCTTTTCTACTTTACAAGCCGCTTCTCTCAGAGACGGTTCAATGTATTCTGTCTCCATGTGGCTCTGTGCATGGTCACATAACCAGTCAGCCCAATCAGCTACATCTGAAATATATTTGCATACAGACCAGCTCGCATCTCCATCCCGGTGGAAATCATTTCATCATTTCTCTGATGATTATTACATCTTTATCTCACGCACAGATGGGGGTGTTTGGTGTTGGTAGCTCCACCTCTCTATGGGACATTTGCTAAAGGCTGTGGGTGAAATCATGCATGTGTCAGTCTGCATGACGAGGGCTGATATGCCTCCAACGAGAGTCTGTCACTGAGCCGTAATGGCAGCGTAGGCGTAAAGCCAATCACTCAGAAGGAAGGAATGGACCTCATTAACCAATCAAGGAGCAGATATGAGCAGGTGTTGAAACATGAGAGCAAGAGCTGCGCAACTTCAGACGAGAAGCCCCAAACAATAAACATCTTACAGCAGCACGATGCTGCTTTAAGATGGAAGGGTCCTCCTGGTGCACCCTGTTAGAGTGTAAAGGTGACCTAGATATGATAATTAGATCTGTCTTGTTTTGGTTACTTTATAAAAAAAATCTATAAGCTTTCTTTCTTAATCCTTAATGAAAATAAGTAATGTCCCACAGCTGACTGTGTGTAATAACTTTGCTGTATCAGAACTGATTAAAACAACACACACTACCCACATTCCCCACAAAGCTAATAATGTATTTTAAATCAAATGTAGGACTGTACAGGGAAAACATCTGACAACTCACACTTCAAAAGTCTGATGAAACTTTATTGCAATTAAACAAAAATCTTCAACAACCTCTTGATTGACACAAGATTCAAAAGCTTGTGTCCTTTTAGTTTCACTTCAAACTTTGTTTTATATATCAGTTCAAACTCGCTGCTGAGGATGTATCTACTTGGGACTAATTAAAATTATTGAATGTGCTGAAATTACTGAGCATTTTCTTTACTATAAGAGTGATTTTTAAACCCTCTCCCCAGATCAGTGGCATTAATGAACACCAAGAATGGAAGCTTATCTAGCTGGGTAATTATGGGTAATTCTCTCTGTGCTAGTCTCAGCTCCACATATAAAAGGCCCCTTTCTGCTTTTTAGGTTTGGATTCCTCCTTTTCTTTGTAAGCTGTGTCACCCTTCTTTCTCTCTCCACTCCTCGCTTGACCACTGTAGCAACACAGTGGGCCATTTCCATTTTGTTATCATGGTAACAGCTCTTCTGGTCAGTGTCAAAGTGTGTTTTATGTTATCAGATTGCATCTGCTCTCTTTGATTACAGCCTCTTGATTGTGTATTTACCGAATTAAAGCAACGAGGAAGAGGAACGCATCATTTAAAGTTCTGAATCATGTTCATATACATGTTGCCTGATCTCATTTCACATGTGCTACCTGGAAACATTGTGATCTACAATTCAGTAAACTTTCTCACAGATACTTTAAACTATCTTTGTTTTTTTCCTCCTAGGTGCTTTAAAGGGCACCAAAGTTACACACTGTCTAGAAGTATTAGTACTCTGCTGAACTGGTGGCTTGTCAAATTGAATTGTAGAGCCTCAGTAACATGTGCCCAAAAGGCCTTTTAATCTGCGTGCCAGCTAGCTCCCCTAAATATGGAAGGACACTAGACTTTCCTCTATGTCACCTTAAGAGGATTGCCACAGTCCAGGCTCAAGACAGCAGACTTTCATTAAAACTCTGGAGGATGAGGAGGAATAGATTGGACTCAAAGAGAAAGGCGGTGAGAAGTGAGTACAGGCAGCAGGCAGGAAGCTGGTTAAACTTTGTGTAAAACTGATGGCCATCATTACCATTAAACTCAAAATTTTGGTGGTAAAACTACTAATCTGAGATTACTCTTCTTTTTTTGAGGACAGCATTTTGTGTCTATTCTGATAGCTTTTACATGCCTGAGATGTCACCACCGAGTACATATCCCCCTTCAGTAATAAGAAGCCCAAATTTGAAAACAACTATTGTGAATTAACTCACCGTGTAGGTATTTTAAACAAAATAGCGAGCTAAAGCAGAGGCCTGAACATTTAATCCTTCTCCATATGTATTATATTCTGTTTATCGTTGTGAAGTAGCTGTAGTCAGTGTGCAAACTGTCACGGCCTCTGCCGTTTGCTGTCACTAATGACTCTCCATTAGTGGAGACTTTCGCCTAACTTTGGAGTGTTTAGCCGTAGTTCGTGGTTGTGTTTTGTAATGGGTTTAATATTTGTTTATTAGTATCTTTTTGTCCTTTATGTCCCACTACCTTGGTTATC
>JBAMIG010000022.1:10039038-10053854 GCA_037177335.1 Kiunga ballochi
AACTTGTGGTATAACTTAATGGCTTGTGGAGTCCCCCTTTTTGTGCGTCCCTTACCCTAGCGAGCTGGGGCGTAACACAAACCATCAGGGGGAGCCGAAAGTAAGAGCATGATGTCAGTTCATTATAGCTCGCCCCACAGAACACAGGCAAACCAATGGTTAAATGGTTAACAACTCTTATGCAACAATATGTCGCAAGTTTGATGTTTCTTTACCACTGTTTTTGCAAATACCACCTTATATGGTAACCAGCAGCAGAGACTTGCGTTAACATTTTCAGCAAACGAGGTGCAGATTCTGTGGCCAGAGCCGGTTACCCTGGCAACGCGCCATAACGATAGATATGAAATAGCCACCTCAGCTGCTTGTGAAAAACTTAATATTTTAATGGTAAAAACAACATTAACATATTAAGAATTGATGTTATTGAATATTTACTTCTTTTATAAAATATTTAATAAGTGACGGTAGTATAAGCAGGCGCCATTCAGGCATCGCGTTGAATGGTTCACGCCTCCACGTCATCCATTTCGTTATGATATTGGGCACTTTGTTGGGTATTATACCTTACATATCACATATGCTGTCATAATCCCGGGTGGACACGCACGGAGATGAGGTGGAGGAGTGGACCCAAGATAGGCAGGAGGCAGAGACAGATGGAAATCATAAACAAGGGGATTTATTTTCACAAACCAAACAAAGGATGATAACCACCTACAGATAATTACATCTAATGATCCACCCAGAAAACAGAAACCCAGGAGTATAAATACATAGAAGTACAAACAAGATGCAGGGGAACTGAATGAACTAAGACCAGGTGGAACTAATTAACAAAGCTGGACAGATCACACGGAAACCAAAAACAGGAAATACCAAAATTAAACCGGAACCTGAACAATCCAAACTCAAACTATGACACGTACACAATGATGCTCACCTTACACAATATAATGAGTGATGATAGCATGGAGCTAACCTCGGTTAAAGTAAATATACAGTCAATTAAATCAGGTTACTGTGGCAAATAAGCAGCCACTGAGGTCGGGAATCACATTTTTTGTAATTGTCCACAACTTTGCAACCTTGACCACCATGTAACCATCTTCTCCATGTAACTGAGAGATGGGATATAGATGCTACACCCGGCTGGTCTGGCTCTTTCAGCCTTTTAGTCAATCCTAACGTTGTTAAGTTAACTTTGTTTCTTTTGGACATTATGTATAGTTATTAGTGTTACAGCGCATTTATATCCTTTATTTTGTATGTAACCAAGGCGTACAAGAAGTTTAATGTGCAGTGCCGGCACGCTTCAGTGGTCGGAAATAGTTAACATCCACAGTCATACTTTAGGCTATGGTGAATTTGTGAATAATCAACATACATTTTTATTGTTAGTATTTCATGAATTGTGTTGTGTTTTTTAGGGAGCTCTTGTTTCATTAAGGGGAGCTATAGCTCCCTAGCTCCCCTGTGGTTCGCACCCTGGTCTCTTGCATCTACTGTCAGGAAAGAGGGAAGGATGAGCTGAGAGATACTGTAGATGGAAATGATCCTGATATGTTGAGTTGACGCTGGTAATTTTGTGACTGCAGCCGCGTTGCATGCAGACAGGAGCTTTTTATGATGCATTCAAAGCCTTCACCCTTTAGCCTAAAGCAGTCATTTTTCTTTATTGATTGTGAGTTGATTGTCAAAGTCACAAAACTGATTTAAGGTGTTCTGTAAGACAAAACAGACTATCTAAAAACATACAAAAATAGAAAAGAGGATATGTTCTTAGGAATATTTAACAGTTGCTTATTTCTTTCTTTGTCATTGTAGAATAACTTCTACTTAATACAGCAGAACCCAGCTGTTTACTCTCATTACTGCCTCTGATCGCGGCCTCTTTTCTCCACACACGAGTAATATTCCTTTGCCAGATTGGGGTTGGGTAATATCTGGCTACCAGTAATCCTCCTGTCTCACCAACAGTGAACTCGTCTTGTGTCATCTCTCACAAAAGAGTTTTATCTGAATAATAAAATCTTCTCCAGCTTCAGTGGCTACTGTATGCTTTTTTTTTTTTTTGCCAAACATGCCACTGTGGTGTGCCAAGGTTACCATGGTTACAGTGCATGGGACTCACTGTGTCTGTTCTGTGCCAAATATCTGTCAGAGATACCCCAGGTGAGAAAAACATAAAAAAAAGAGAAGATGATGATGGCACCGCTTAACGAGGCTTCCTCCAAGTATTCCTCAAACGATGAGGTAACACAGGTGTGTGGCATCACCTCCTCAGCATCCATTTACACGTATGAAAGGGGCCTCAGTAGCTGTGACAATGCTTTTGTCAAGACTGTCTGGGTGGATGCTTTGTGATCTTGTAAGACAGTATAAATCAAGATGTGAATGAGGCAGTGAAATATCACACCTGGATAGCAAAAAAAAACAAAAACAAAAAAAACCCAGGAGGACATCATTTCATATCCAACCCATAACTGACCGCCACACGAGAGCAATATTTTTGTGTTAGCAGACTGTCTCGGCAGATCAAGTCACAATGTTTTGCTTGCATAACACAATGTCATCTGGTGGCATTAAAAGGGGGTCTTTTTGGAGGCATTACTCAGCTGAGAGTGGGTAGTTAATTGTCAGGGAGCTGCTTGTGTGTTTTTGCTGTGACACAATGGCTGTGTAATAAGATGACACAATCTGGTCCCTCATAATCTCCGTTTTAACAGAAGCAAAAGAGCAGTTGTAGAGGAGTCTTAGAGGCGAGCACGATGAAGACGATGTGGTAGTAGAATATGGGGGATATTGCACATAAAAAAGACCAGATAGTGGCAGAAACTGAAAGCTGTGATTTCATTTTCAAGGTCTCCAAAGATGGCAGAAAAAGATAGAGGAGATGTGTAATAAGACATAATAGGTGTCTGACTTCTATGACACATTTTGTGGCTAGATCGATTAACGCCCCTGCCCGTATTGTGCATAAATTGACCCAAGTTGCAGTCTTACCCCGTCTCAGCACCCACTCAGGGTAGCCTGTGCATGATCTCAGCTGTACCGAAGATGACAGCGCGCTGAACTCATCTTCATCCATAATAGATGTGCACCACTGATTTATATAAAGGACACGATTAGAACATAATAGATGACCTACATTTCAGCCCCATTCAACTACCATGACAATTTATAATTGTGTCACTGTCTAAAAGTCAAAGGGAATGGATCAATACAGCTAGTGTGTGTGCAGTGTGCAACACCCAGCTTGTCTGTTCTGGATCTAAAGATTCTCCTCGAGGGAATTATGTGCAGACGCGTCTCACTGATCCAGCTGTGTTTAATGAATTTGGCGGTGATTACACCCACAGCTATTTTGGGGGGATAGTTTAAGTCAGAGACATCAGTCTTGACCCACATAAGGTGGACACCGTGTGCACTCTGGAGGATTTCAGCTTTTACTTAGTCTGAGCCTGAGGCTGCTGCGCAACTGCAGCATCCTCAGGTATGATATGGCAGCCGGTGGACCCTAAATAAATAAATAATGAGATGCACATGCTGACCTTTAATGATCATCATGAGAGAAATCATTGCAACTGAAAACGTACTTGTTTTAGACAGCTGACAGAAGAATTTATCGCTTTTATTTTATCCTTAAATGTCTTTAATGTTCTGTCAAAAGTCAGCTTTGACCTTTTGCTTAATTGTCCTTCCTCATTGGTTACTTTTTAATACGAATAACTTTGTTTAAGCTGCAAGGCAAAAAGCTATATCTAAAAAGAGACAATGAGAAAGATGCAGATGCAATGCTCTGCTCTGCTGTAGAGGAAAAAAACGGCGAGTGTGTGTCTAAGGTGGACACGCGGGACTTTCCCTTCCTCTGAATAATATTTTTTGCTATTTTTGCACAAGGACAAAGATGCAATAAGACAGGGCAGCGGGGAAAGGCAGAGGGCTAGGAAACGCGTGTGCCAGTTTTCTGTGCCGTGTGCACCTTCTTCCTGCGCCCGCTGTGTGCCAGTTTGTGTGTCTGTGTGCAGTTTGAGGGTCACCCAGTAAGAGACTGCAGCGCAGCTCTTAGTCATCCTCACACCTCGCTCCCCATTTTACCTGTCGGGCCATCTGTCGACATATTTAACACCACAAACAGATGTCTGTTTTTTAGATACATATATCAACAAATGAAAGCATGACCATTTTTATACTATTGTAAACAGAGTGGATAGTGTGTGAAAAGGCTAATAAAGGAGAAAAGCACTGCTGAAGCTGTTGTTTAAGTGACCTTTTATTTAAAAAGTTGCTGGTTGAAGTTCCTCACAAACAAGTTCTGCAACCTTAACCATCCATCTCATCCGTTTCCTGTCCTCTACGGAAGATATTAAGTCACAGGACGAAGCTGAAGGTTTGGTTATTTTGTTGTTATTTCGGCCTAGATATCCTGAACAAAGACATCATGTAAATATTTCAGTGGGACCGTCCTATATATATAAGTAATAAAATGGTTTTAAATTGTTCTGAAACAGACAGACAGAGAAAGCTCAATGTGAAACTACTATGATTCATATGAATAGTTGTAAACAATATTAAAAAGGATCAATTTTGTGCAGATTTTAAGGTATTTTCTTAGAGCGTGACCATTTGTCTTTAAGGCTGAACAGATCTTTGCAGGATCAGCTATTGCTGCGCTTCTCTTTGCTGTCCGGTCAGCCGAACAGAAACATAAATCACCACAGCTGCTTCTCAGCAGTGTGACTACTGACAAGAAAGACATCGCAAATTACTCAAAGTTGAACTTCTCCAGATTGGAAATCAATTTTAGGACCTTTTCTTTGGCCTAAAAATGCTAACCTGTTTATGAAATGTGCTTTTAGAAACGTTAAACCTTCTTTATGCACCAATTTGGAGCAAAACGCCACAACGAGGCAGTCTTTTATTCTCATAATGGCCCCATCACAGAAAGATCCAACGACAGACCTGAAGCCAGCAGAGAGCAATGACTCACCTCAACATAGTTCGTCTCTTTTAGTGTCCTGCTTTTTTCACATTGCACTTTTCCGTTTGTGTCCAATTTTGCTTTTCTTTCCACCTCCTTTGGGCATTTTCTGAATGCAAATTTATGTTGCAGTTATCATTAACATTTAAAAGTAATTACTGTATTAGTCTTACCTTTATTACTTAATGGATTTCTGAGCATTTTGTTTTGGTGCATATCAATAACATGTGTCAAGATTATAGAATTATATAGCCTGCACACTGCACACACATTTTACATGATATGCTTCATCTTTAGCGGGCTCTTTGCATGTTCCCATGCAGAAGATAGGAGAGGAGATGGAGGCTTTTAGCTTTAACTCATAATTGAGGGAGTCACAGTAGCGTCTCCTCCTTGTATTTTCCCAGCCTCCCTGCTTGACTCAGGGCAAATATAGCAACAGGAACCACAGGGGAGAATCGGGCTTCTGCAGCCATGTTTTTTCTGGCATCTGAGCAACGGAGTGGAAGGATTTCTATCCTTTGATCTGCATTCTTGGAAACTAGCATCTCTGATAAGATGTAAAATGATTATATTATTTAGATTCTGCTCTTTCTGTTTGTTTGTCTGTTTGCCCTCTAGTTGTATATTTGACCTCTTCTCTAATTGACTCTTTAAGGAATTGGGATTAGAAATGAGAGCCAGAGTGACCAGACGGAAACACAATTATAAATCTATCAATTAGTTGCGAAACTGACTTCCTAAATGAATTAACTCACTGCGAATGCGGTGATTTAACTTGGCTGAAGTGTAAAACGGATGTGTGTCTGAGGAGGTTGCATTGTTTCTTACCAACTGTTGTTTTTGAAGGGCAGCATCTTGGTAATATTAATTCAGGCGGGATTTTGGCCAGCAGCATTTAGCATGTAGTTCTAAACTCCAGAAATAAGTGTTAAAAATCCAGAACCTCATATTTAAAATTAACCCCACATTAAACCCCACAACTCTGATTTATGATGTTACTTTTTTAAAGCAACAATATAGCATATTTTTTATTAGCTCTTGCATTTTTATATTGAAATGACAAGGTAATTCATTCCAGTTCACCTTGATGTATGGCATTTATTTGCATACGGATTTTTGTTTTGTTTGTTTTGTTTTTTCACTTATGCAAATCATTCCACAAATACATAACAAATAACAACTGGGGAATTTTATTTGCACAAAAATGCAGGATTTGAATGATTCATTGGATGCTTAAGTAATCAAACTATGCAGTCAGTTTTTTTTATTCACTTTTTTGTCAAAAACAAAAAAATCATCGCAAAGCTCAAAATAATGTTTTTAAAAGAAAGGTTACAGAAGAGATAATAAAGAAATTGGTTAAAGCATATTTTACTGGTTATGTATTCGGACATAGAAGTCCAAATAAATTAAGAAAGCAATGTAATATTATAGGACATTATATCTGATCAGAATATAACTGTGGTTTAAAGTCTTACACATTCAAATCCCCAAAGATTTGTCATGCACAAACATTACTCTTATGTGTTGAGTATTCACAGGTCCTGCAGCACATTTTGCTGGTACAAAAGGGCCCGCAATTAGAAAGAGACAGCGTACATAAACCGCCCTGCATGGGAATAGACACCAGCACTCCCCACAGTGTCAAGCTAGCAGATGCTGCAAATACAGATCATGGCTGTAACACGTTTCCAAGAATGCATAATACAAACTGAATGTGAGGAGACTGTCGGAGACAGTTCAGACTGTGTCAACGACTCTTTGAGCTGGGTTCAGAGTGGGTCCTGCTGGAATGGTTTGGTGGGAAATGTTGAGAGAAAAAAAAACCTTTAACTTTGAAAGCGGTTCTCTTCACCTGGAGCTGGAGCGGGATAGTAAGAAACATTGGCAGGGAGAGAGAGAGAGAGAGAGAGGTGTTGGAGGTGGGCGTAATTGTATCTGAAAGCGAGGTTAACCACATGTGTATTCAGCTGCCTAAATGACGTCATTACAGACAGCAGTAGAAATGAAAAGAAGGCTGCGAGGCACTAGGCCACTTGTCTCTCAAGCTCTGGTGAGTTTTCGTTGTCTGAGTTTTGTTTAGTTTATGCATAGTTTCAGTACAGCTCATTACATGGTTGCAGCACTAAATAAATAGATAAGATCTGCATTTTAGAAGCACTGTGCGGGGCTATGTTGACATGCAACAACTTCTTATCTAAACATGTAGGACTGCTACTGTCTCTTCCTAATGTGATACTACACATACACAAATAAAACAATTTAGTTGTTATATTGCATTCCTGTTGACAGTGCTAAAATGTGTCTAATACAAACACTTAGGCCTTTCACAATGGTGGACCTGCTTCCGTTGGGTGAAGTACCTACTGTAGCATTTGCACTGCAGAAACAAAGGGCAAATATGGTTAGTAAATATTCCTGCTGCAAAATGAACATATTTATACATACAACATATTTTGTGTGTTATGTTTGTTATGTGACAAACTGTGTGTGTGAAGCCCTGTGAGGCAACGTTGTTGTGATACTGGGCTATATAAATAAAACTGAATTGAACTGAATTGAATTTAGTGTGTATATGCAACTTTAGTCCATGAAAGTTTTACATGTCTCCCTGTTTCAACAAACAAACTTAATTCAAATGAGTAGTCCCTCAGCAAAAGGGGGAGAGCTATTAGTTAAGTTTAGCTTAAAACAAATGTTGGAGCAAGGGAACATCTAAAATCTGCATCTGCATGATATGGTTTTCTATGAGTAAAGGTGTCTATCCCTGGTCTACATGCAGCCCGCTGCACACTGGCTGCTGTTTATCACCATTTCTATTCTTATATGGACAGAATTTCTAGAAATTTCTAGAATTTCCTAGATTTCTAGGAATCCAGGTTAAGACCATGGTGCTCGGCCAGAAAATGGTGCCGCTCCTCCCTGAGTTAGGAATGAAGTCCTACCTCAAGTGGAGTTCATATATCTCAGGGTCTCGCTCAGGATGGAGCATGAGCTTGACAGGCGGATCTGCAGTCATGTGGATTCTGGTGAGAAGGAGCTGAGCCAGAAAGCAAATCAACGATTTATGTTCCTACCCTCACCTTTCGTTATGTTTTCCATGCAAAACTGTCCTAAAATGGTTGGTTCTGTTGTTCTGCCTTAAAAAAGAAAAGAAAGGTAATGTTTTGACTCATGCTGAATTGTGTTATTAAATCTGTCATTGCAAAAGTGTGACATGTTTGAAGGGAGACTGTTTACAAAGGGGAATGTTTCTGTAGCTATTACTTTAAGCTGGGTGTAAATGACCCAGCACAGTGTTTTCTCTTTTCTAATAATAGGTGTTTTTTCTTCCTAAGAAACACACCACCAAACGCTTATGCAGGCTAAGCTTATCGGCTTTACATGGGCATACAATAAAACTAGTGTTTATAGTGTTACTAATCTGACTGTCCTTGCTATCGCCTATCCAACGAGGGCCTACAAGTGATAAAAAACTCAATTGATAACAAATCAGGGGGAGGTATTAGAGGCAGCAGGTGCTAATTGAAGCCATCTTGCAGAAAGCAGCAAATGCCATTTCACTACAGCTGCTACCTTTAGTGGTTTTCTTCCTTACTCAG
Organism: Kiunga ballochi; assembly: GCA_037177335.1. Lineage (NCBI taxonomy): Eukaryota > Metazoa > Chordata > Actinopteri > Atheriniformes > Pseudomugilidae > Kiunga > Kiunga ballochi. The sequence continues at coordinate 10,047,628 of JBAMIG010000022.1, forward strand.
CTTCAAATGCTATATGAGCCATGCACTCGACAGGCTGACTAATCGCTCTACAAGGGCTCGGATGCAGGCGCATGGATTAACTAGGCCAATTAGCCAAGCACTGAGACGCCCAGTGATGAGAAGAGTCATGCCCTCACTCTCAAACAAGCGCCATTAATCAGCAATAAGAGAGCTGAAGCAACACTACAGTTTACTGACTGCTTCAGTGGCCAGGATTTCTGGCTCAAAACTCTTGACCTCAATACAGCATGACTGCGTTTCTCTGGGCTCTGCAGTTTTTGTGTGACAGGAATACACATTGGAGCTGCTAACAGAGGGACATAGACTAAGAGGTTGCACCAGTGTGTGTGTGTGTGTGGGTAAGTCTTTTCAGGTCTCTGCATCTGTGAGAAGGTTGTGTCATGAGGAATTGTCCATCTGTGAGTTCTCGCCTAACATCTGCACATTTCTGTTTGCACAACTGGGCTGAGACGTGTTTGTTGTTGTGCATATACAGGATGTAATATATTAGTGCAAGCAGGTGATTTGTGGAGGATATCCAAAGGCGAGGGTGGTCTAGGTGGCTCTTGTTTTCTCTGTTGCTGTAGTCATAGCTAACCCAGGATCAGGTCACCTCCATTTCATCTCCTGCAGGACACCGGCCCTGCAGAACTGGACATGGTGATCCCTGATATAGAGGATGACTGAGCTTCATATATTCCTTGTGTTTGCACATCTGAACCCACACTCCCATCACATATTATTACATTTTTATTACATTTCACTATGAGTCATGCTTAAGTTAAATGGTGCTGAGTGGAGTTGTTATTAAAGCTGATGTGTTGTGCCATTTCTGTACTTGTATTTGTGGCAGTTGTCATGTCCGTGTTCTGATGCGACATCCTGTAAACAGCAGGGGACCTTTCATGTTTTTTTTCCAAACAACTACTGGCTGTTATTCTTCATACATATATTTAAAAGGAAATAAGCACAACAGAGGAGTACATCCCATCAAAGCAATCATTTTAGTTGAAGCTAAAAGGTGTTCTAAAAATATGGAAAATATTGGTGCAGTTGTGCTGAAAGGATTTTGACAAAAATGATCAAATTTACTATGACTTGGTGTAGGTTTTATGCCCGTCCTGCTATTAATGTAAGTTGCATTTTTATTACCCCTAGATTTATGCAAAACCTTAATATATTAATAGAATCTCCTACATTCAGCTTAAACCTCAAGATTATTACTATAAAGTTTTTATGCTCTTATTTTTCAGATGTTTCAGAATAGAAGTTTTATCGCAAAAGTGTAATGGAAACTGTTGCATTTATACGTTCCCGATAATGTAGACCGCCATAAACAACCTGAAAATGCAGTTTTACAATTAATGGGCTTTTTGCATAACTTAGCTCATTTCTTTCCTTTCTTTCATTACTGAACAAACTAATGAATCCAGGTGTGTCTGGCCATTGTTGTCATGGTTACTGAGGTCGGTCACACCCAGATTAATCAGTTTGTCAAATAATGAAAGACAAGAAATGAAGGAGCTGGCTTAATTCAGGACGTAGCAGCGTTGTGCATAAACACCTGCAAATTGACATTGTAGTCTTTTGAAACTTTAAAAATATTGCTTTTATTTTGTGAAAATGCAGCTATAATCTCTTCAGTTCATCTGGATTAGCCGTCTTATTCAGACAATTCAAGGTCAGCAGATATCAGAACATTCTCCAAACAAACAAATAAAAAAAATAGAGTTCAAAATCAGTGATTTCATGATGTCCCCCCATATAAAAATCTCTTCTTTTCATATAAAAAGGGGGTAAATGTGAGGAGTTATTGTGACAGAAAGCCCTGTTACAGTTTATGTTAATGTTTTATAGCAGCTAAAGTAACAGGAGATTTTATGAGGGAAAAATGAGAATTTTCCAACTTTTGTTACGTTCATGTCAAGAGAACGAATGAAGCAAAGACTGCAAGCCAGCATCAGTGCCGGGATGTCACTACAACTCGCTAAACTGCCACATTTCACTTGTTGCAGCAGCCAGCGTTACAACCTGGCAGCAGTAACCTGCCTGTAGTTTCACATAACAAGCTTAGCTTTTTCTTTCTCATTTAATTCCTAATCGGTCGTCAGTGGGAAAAAAAAGGAAGTGGCCTTTCCTCCTAAAGTTTGAAACAAGGTCATTATTTTCTCTAAGACTATTTGGATTTCCGTTTTGTATTTAAAAGTGGTAAAAACAACAACAGCAAAAAAAAAAAAACATGACAAACGGAGATTTTATAAAAAGTGACTGCTGTGAGGGAAGAAAGAATGTCCTGAGACAAATTTAGCCTTGACTTTACTGGAAACTAAACAAATTAGTCTAGGACATGCAGTGCCGCAGGAGTGGAAGATGTTCTGATGTTGATGCGCAATATCAGCCCAGGCGTTAGACTTGGGGTTGGCCGTGACCTTTGCCTTTTGCCTGATCGCTTTCTGTGTAGGCTGCACAGAGAGAAGCAAAAAGTCATAGTAAAGAAACCTTTTACCTCTGGCGACTGACCATATAAAACCCTGTTAGAATATCCAGACTTGTACATTAATTTATGTGCGTGCACATGCTCACACCTCCCACTCAGTCAGTTTATTGTAATGTCTAATTTGGTCCTGTCACAGTGTGGCAGTGGCAGGAACACAGCTTCTACATGGGCCACATCTAGCAAGACCCATTTCATCACTACTAATCTGACACCTGATACACGAACACTGAAGGCTGTGGGCAAACCACTGCAGGTGATTCATCACTGACTGGATGTGTGTGTGCGCGTGTGTGTGTGTTTATATGTATGTCTGAGTTTGTGTCGGAGTGAGTAACTGAGAAGATGAGAGGTCTAGACATAGTGGGTATTGTGTGTGAACTAGCTTGTGTGTGGTAATCGTCTAATAGAGATAAGGCAAGCGTTTGGAAGTATTGTGTGTGTATGTGTGTGTGTGTGTGTGTGTGTGAATGAGCCAGCATCATTCACTGTATGCAGTTATGTTCATGTGCAGGTTGTTTGCAGCTAATGCAAGCAGCAGCAGTGTGCATTCTAGTGTGTTATATGTGTGGTCATTAATAAACGTGTTGTAAAACGTGCGCACATTTGTGCTCTGAGTCATTTATAATTCATAAAGCAGGATCACTATTTCCCCCATGGGACTTAGAGCTATCTGACAGCCACATATGACAGTTTGGAATAATGGATCCCCTTCTGTGGCCATTTCCTAGTAAAAAGTCCTGCAAAAGAGTGCACATCTGTTTGAAGTTGAAAAATGTCTGTTTGGCATACCAGCAATATATTTTGTGATTTTCTTTACCTCCTAAATTGTAATAGAGAGCACTCATCATTGGAATAAATCCAAACCTACTCAAACCAACAAGGCTAGCATGAATGCAAGTCTTCCAGCTTAACCTGAGGGCTCTTATACTCCAGGTAAACACCAAGAACCACTTCCAATAGAGATCCCATGCTGTGTTTATTTATATAAGCACTTAAATTAACTGTATAAACAATATCCAACTAACTTGCTCAATATCTACAGTGTACGCCTGCACACTAGGGCATAACACTGGAGTGCAAAAGGGAGCAGAAGTCTTTAAATGAAAGAGATCTGAATCAGGCTAAATGCTGGTTTGGTGTATAATCGAGGTGCATATATTAACCAGAGTTAATCTACCGGTCAGCTTCCTATTATACATCCCATTGGTTGTTTCTGAAATTCCATCAGGCTGGAAAAAGTTCAAAATTTGTACTTGATATCAGACAAAAAGGAAAGGATATGTAATATTTTATCTTCTTCTCCATTAAACAAGCTAATAATGACTTTGCATCATTCTTGTAAGACTTTTGATAGAGTATTAGAGAATGTTCACATGGAAATATAGAACATTTTAAAAGATTTACTGACTTGTAAGCACCATGATGGAATCGTGATGGAATGGTTCGTACTACTAACCCAGTAGTGGTAGAAGTTAGTGGATCACTGGACTCTTATAGTTATTTTTGCAAAGTGCATAATTTGAATGTGTGCAGCTTTTAGGTGTATAATGGGAAAGTGAGGAACATGAATCACACGTGAGATACATAAGATGCTCGTACCTGAGGTCACCATCACCTTTACCTGTGTCTTCTGCACCAAACTACCCAGTGTATAATCAAACAGATCTGGGAAGGCAGGGAGCCAAGGTAATAACTGTCATCGTCTGTCATCTCGCATCGCTATGCAGATGGAAATAAGTTGGTTCCACTTTACACTCAGACATAATCTGACAAGGCCAATTTCACCTTGAACTCCATCTAAACTCCTCTCATGTATTCTTAACCAATAAAATGCCCCCTTCCTCCTCATGCACATGCACTATTAGCAGGATGGAGACAAGTGTTTAGATGGTCTGTCTTAAAATATTTATTTATTTTTATTTTAAATGGCCAATTTGGCTCTGCATTTGACCCATCTGTAAAGGCGCCAGAGAGGCTTTTGGGAGGAGTTAAGCGTCTTGCTCAAGGGCCCACAGTCGTTATTCTCTACCTTGTTTTCATCAATTCCCCACAGACAGGACAAAATGCTTCGTACAAACATAAATATGCCCAAATGCAAATTCACAAAGCAGGATATTGCAGTGATGGTGATAACTCCCAAATAAAAACAAAATTTCTGTTTGTTTCACTAAATTTATGACACAAGGAGAGAAATGCTTTTGCTCTACTTTTTATCCATTCATTTCGGCTCACCCGTTCGTCTCTCTCTTTCTTTTTCCTCTTTTCTTCTTTAATAGCTAGTCTTTGTAAACTGTTTTATTGTTGTATTCAAGGTCGCATATTCACAGTTATCTCTGTTCCTACTGCCCCGTCCATGTCCTTTATGGGCTTTAGCATGCATTATTGAATGTATGGGCCAAAATTGAATTTCCAGGCCTTTGTTGTAGCGGCAGCTCTCACTTTTTCCTCTCTATGCCGGAAAATGCTCCTTGCTTGTATGTTATGTGTTCCCTTCGTCTCCATGAGGTGGTGGCAAAAGGACAGAGATTCCCTGTTTGTTGGTATATTTTGAAGGCATTTCGTCTTGCCACAGTTTAGGGTTAACCAGATTTACTTGATGAAATCTGCATGTCAACCATCTTTTAGATTCTGTATTTCTTAGTTAGCTCTCTTATTATTTAAAACATTTAACTTTATTATGTCTCACATGTTTCGGCTTGATGTGACAATTTTACTTTGTTAATTAATTTTACTTATAGAGCTTTAGAGCTGAAAAGCAGCTTGTAAAAAACACTGATTTTTGCATTCGTCTATGTCAGGGGGACTTCGTTCCTGTGAAGACTGAGTCCTACGTGTTTTCAGTGTTTACCTGTTCAAACTACCTGTTAGGACTGTGGTCCTTATGGGGCCAAACTGAAAAGCCCTGATCCAGGTCATATCACTGTAGGTTCAGTAAAGTCTGTTGGACTGGGTTTAGTTTTGTGTAGATGTTTTGTTGCTTCAGTTCTGATTGGAGATAGTTGGATATTTTAGAGTCTGTAATCTTCATAGAGGGTTGTGACTCACTTAAGATCATGTTAGTGACCACTGTGTATAGTTTTACTTGAGATTAAGAGGTAACAATGTGGTAATGTGGCCATGTTTTGTTCTTCCATTGTGCAAAGCTTTCTTTACTTATCATTTTCTATCGTTTGGACCTTTTGTCTACATAGGATCTTGGATTTAGGAGACCAAAATTCAATTTTGTGTAAGCTGGTCCCAAAATGACTAAATCAAAATGGCAAATTTTCTGGTTTACTTATTGGGGTCTTGTGCGTTTCTAAAAATCTTAGAAAATCTAAGAAAACATGCAGGCTTGCTTCTGTGTGGATGCTGCCATAAATCACCTCTTTCGTCACTATGTAGCGTCGGTTTCTTGGGATGTTTCTGCCTAATGGTGTAGCTGGCTTTGTGAAACCTACATGAGGGATGACAATTCCTTTTCTTCTGTAGAGATTTTAGAATCACAGAGATCGATTTGCTCATGAGATGCAAACTGGAATTTTCCCTTTCCTCATAAACAAGACAAATATTTTTATTTAACTGCCCTTTGTAAATTAAAAAGATCCTTTACAGCTTAAGCAAAGCTAGATTTTGGCGTTGGTTACTGAAGTTGAGGAAGAAAAGGAAAAAAAATATAATTGTACTTGCCAATATTATTGTCCTTTCTACACACACACACACACACACACACGCACATTTATATATCTAT
>JBAMIG010000022.1:10053954-10066072 GCA_037177335.1 Kiunga ballochi
ACACACACACACACACACACGCACATGTATATATCTATTTGTATATATATATATATATATATATATATATATATATATATATATGAGAAAGAGGGGAGATGTGCTTAATGTTTAGCAAAATTGTGGCAATATGTTGCACAAGTTATCTGGCAACTTGCTGTCAAAATGCTACTTGACTTACAATCTCTATCTGCTCAGATGTGACGCATACTCTGCTACAAGTGCGGCTTACAGTGCTGAGATTTGTCAACAGTAGAGTAGGAGCCACTTTACAGGGAGATCTCTGTACTGACACCACTGCTAAAAAAATCCACAGTTTTTTTTATCTTTTATATTCTGTAAAGGAACAAAACATGCCTTGACAAATATCACATAGATATTAAATTGAGTTTTTTGAGCTTTAAACATATTATAAGTTAATTGTGATAAAATCAATTAGCAACCTCTGTAAAGCCTATGCAGAGGTGCCAAAGTTTTTTCTCTTATCTGTTGAGACGTTATTACCTCCGTCATAAGGAGGTTATGTTTTTACCAGTTTGTCTGTTAGCAACATTATTCTTAAAGTCATGGACGTATTAGGATGAAATATTTAGGGATATGTTGAGAGTGTCACTGGGAACAAATGATTAACCTTTGGTGGAGATCCAGAAAAGATCCTGGATTCTGGATCATTTTGAAATCTTCAGTATCTGCAACATAGGGACATTTTTATTCACGTGTGATGTCATCACAAAGCGACAATGAAGTGTCGCCGCTGTCAGATATGCCTGCTGCTTTGCTCATCCTTCATTGTGTTCAGAGATACCTTAAAAATAAAGTCTTTTATTCGCAGTTTTACAATTAATATACATACTATGTGGACTGACGACAGTAAACAAGAAGAGTTATCGTAACCACTGTGACTTCTGACAGTTTTTTCATCGTTTCTTTCTGTGACTGGTCGTGTTTTTGACAGATTTTTATTACATTTACAGGAAAGTTTAGAAATGGGACAAGCAACAAATAATCAAACTTTGGAAGTGATCCAGATCATTGACTGCATCCAGGACTCTTTCAGAGGATTCTTTATCATTGCGAGAAAGTAATAATAAACTAGGCGGAGGTCTGCGCTCTCCAATTGCTCTTCTAGTTTAATGTTTTTATCTGGCATCATTATGGGCGTGTCATTTTTATTGATAGCAAATCAAACCTGCCACAAGAAGGCAGAAAGTAGCACGACTGCAGTTTGTAACTAGCTGACATTGCCTTTACCTTCTGTTAGCCAATTAGCTCATGTTAGACCTAAAACGTAGCTGTGATGGGATGGATTTGTACTTTTGAGGCTGTAAAAGTGACACCTGACTTTATTCTTTCCCTTCTGAACCTCATCTGGTGAAAGCCAGCAGCATAACTAGAAGCTTTCTGTGGAAAGCCCACTGGAACTGCTGCTACAGGCCAGAAAACAGCTATGATCCGGTTCCGGACCACCTTGTTCTTCCAACACTGCGTTTAGCAGCTGAAGAGATTCTGGAGGGGAAAGGCTTCCACCTGACCAGCTGTGTTGTGTAGCTGCTTTTTTAATCTATGTGGCTTCTTGCCCATTGCCCGCTGGCCGAACTGCTGTGCATATTTTAATCCCGCCCTCTCCCCACCCTCTGGCTTCAGACCCCCCCACCCCCCTTACCCTCCATGCCTGCAGTTTCTGGCATTTTATTCAATTTGGTTGTGGGTGGAGTTAAGCAGGCGGTGCGCTTACACTTTCATTTTTTTAGGTCATTATATAAATCTGCTATAAACCCATCCAGTCTCACTGTAAAATGTCCACATGTCCTCAACACAGCAGTTTCAGATGGGAATGCATCGCTGATCACTGATTCACATCCCATTCACTTCATAAGATTTGCCATTGAAGAGTAACAACATTTAATCTGTTAGAGAAGTAGAAAAGTTAAGAACAAGAAAGTTTCTAACTAGTTTATTCTAGTAGATCAACACCTTCCTCATCACCACCCTTCTGTTCTTTAGGGTATTTTGGCTAGAGTCAATAGTTTCAAACTTTGACAACACTATAACACATTAAAGGAAGAAAGTGGGTGAGAAAAACTTTTCTTTTTCTTTTTAATGTGTCTTGTCCAGCATTAAAGCAAACAGAATGATGGTCTGGCTGCTGTATTGTGCTGAGCAAATTTGAATCTTCATGTATTTATGTATATACAGAGATCCTTTAGGTAATCAGAAGTCTTTATTTATTTTTTATTTGTTTAGAAAAACATATTCATTGAATTTATAAATTGCTATGTTACACTCTGTGTCTAAATTTAGCTGATTTTGTGATATCAGTGTGTGCAGACTCATAGAGGGATCACGTGACTTGGAGTTTTAGTAATCACGTTTTTGTCATTTGCAACATGGCAGGAATGCAGAGATCACTGCCTAAAACTTAGAGACATTCAATAAGAGACAGAAAACTGTAAGTTCATGTGAACAAAGCTCTTAAGTATTCTTTTATGTCCAGAGTAAATCATGCATGTCCCAGTGTAAGAGCAGAAGGCTTGTGGAAGTGATCAGGAGGGTGTACAACAGACGGATATAGTTTCTCTCTTGACCTTTGAACTGCATCAAAATTTGACGAGAACTTGACACAGGTAGGAGCGCAGCCCTCTGCCGTGTGCAGGATACTCCGCCTGTGCTGCTCCATTGTATGATTTTTTTTTTCCATGGTTATCTTACTGCTTTTTCCACTCCTCTCATTCAGTCCAAATTCAGACTCATGGAAAGAAAAGCTTTTCATTCATCATTCCCTCTCTCTCTCACATGCATGCTGGCTTCAAATATTTGTTGTGTTTGCACAACGTATGCTGCCTGTTTATTTTTAGTGTCCACTGGAAAGGTGTAAAGCAGCGTAGAGGAAATGTCTCTCCTCACGTCTTCACCGTGGTGTGGTTCAGAACGCTCTGTTCCATCCCCGGCCAGAATCGAGCCTAAAAATAACCAAGACGGGACAAAGCACCTCTCTCTCTTTTCTTGTCTTAAATGACAGGAGATCTGCAGCAGAAGGACCACTGCTGGTGGGAACGGAGCATTTTTCCAAAATTACCCACCGGCCTGGTTAAAATGTGAGTGTACAGATGGTATGCCTGACCCAGACTCCTCAATTTTCCCTCCACAAACCACAACAAAGTAGGAATAGTAGAAGTTGTGTAAAGGTATTTTGAACACGGTTTTAAACATCCGTCCCTAAAGCTATGGGAAGTTGTGACTGTCTCTTCGCCTGTTTGTCCAAATCCTCACACACTTGGCTCTATTCCTCCTGAGGATGCCAGATTAAAGCGTCCGCTCTCTTTGTGTGCGGATGCACTCCAGGGGTCTGGATCAATTGAATGCCTCTACAGAGCATGGAAATGCTTCTGTGTTTCACCATTTCAAGCTCGTCTTCAGGGCAGCACCACAGCATAATTCTATTAATAGTGAGTCTGTTGATGATCCATTTTCACAAAATTGGCTAGATACACACTGAAAAGTATATACTGGTTGGATGCAGACAGGAATGTGATGGTATGTTGGGGAGCAGGCCACTTTAATATCCAGTATCTTCAGTCACGTGTAGGTTATAATGTGCTTTCCACGGTTTGCACAAACTCATACATCAATGTATTTAGGTGGCATAAGCTTCTTTGTAATTCCAAAGCCCCTTATCTCTTTGCTTATGCAATTAGGCTGGTGAAACAAAGCACATAGTAATTAATCATAATATCCCTGACGATACAGTATGTCACTGTGTCACCTTTGCTCTGCCTGCTTCACCCTCTCTCTGCAAGGAATAAGCCACCAAGAAAAGGATATCTTCTTACTGCTGCCTTAACTGATTCTCCTTTTCCTCTCCTCGTCTTACACATTCATGCAAAGGTTTGCTGAGAATCCATTGCTGTGAACAATTACGCGAGACACATTAACTCTCGTCTTTTACAAAGCCTATTGATGACAGTTTGGGGGATTTATGAAGGTTTTGCTCTGTAAAACTTCACTGAGGCTGGGGTGTAAAGAGTCAACCAGTCAACCCACAGAGAACATAAACCAACACTAGAGTCCTCATAAAACTAATGAAGCTCTTGTGGAATTTAATTCACTTCAGCTTTATTTGCGTATCACCACTACACAACAATGTCATCTCAGGACGCCCTACAGACACATTAATTTGAGCCCATTCATAATAATGCCCAAGCTGGAAAACATTCATGTTGCCAAAACAATTTGATTTCTATTCAATGACCCATCCTGAGCGTGTATTTTTATGATTGTATTTTTGGTTTCCTGTTTTATTTTGAAGTTCTCCTTGTGTTTCCTGTAATTCAGTTCACCCGGGTTCATTTAGATAATTTTTTTCACCTGTGTCTCGTTGTGTTTTCCATGTATTTATACTTCCTGGTTTCTGCTCTCAGAGCTGGATCATTATATTGTCTTTGTTGTGCACGAGTCGGCCACCCTGGCTGCAGATTAAAGATACAGCTTACTCCATACCTCCTGCCCATTCCAGCATTTGGGTCCTCACCTCTCTACCACCACTCCTTTTCATGATAAAATCTCCCTGAATAACTTCCAGCAGTAGTGGCTACGGCCAACTGCCTCAACTGGTTGAGGTAAATAATCCTCCTTCACCTCTGAACTAGGATCAGTATCTAGTCATTCATCATAAGATACTTTATTATTAAACAGAAAACAGAAAAACAAGGCAGAAGATAAAAATACTCAGCAGATTTTGGGTGTTTTGTAATAGTAATGTTAGCTGGATCTTTTGTAATTTCATCGATGAAGAAGTGGTTTGTGTGATGGAATATTGAAGGTCTGAGCAGATGGTAATGAGTTGGGAATACCTATTCAGAGGTCAGCACCAAAACACTTTCTAATAAGATCTAACTCTTGCTGTCAATGAGTTTAGTACTCATTTTCATCCCACATTTTCGTAAAAATCTATTTTCATCCCAGAAGTTGGGCATTTTAACTGACTTCCTAAAACCAAAGCCTGGTATTTTTTAATTAAAATCTTAGCAAGGGTCTCAAAGGGTTTGTCAGTGATTGTCTGCATTTCCACTCAACCAAATTGATCTAAAGAACATTGTCTCTTCAACATAGCCACAGATCCATCTGCTTGGCCTAAGCCACACTACAGAGATACAATATGGCAATAAAACTGCAGAAGAAACAAAAAAAGGATCCTTCCTTTGCATTAATAGAAATAATGGCAATGTGTTGCTTTTCTTAAGGGCTCTGCCAAGTTGAAAAATAGTTTTTATCTTTACCACAGCATCTTTGGATCTTTGTTGTTGTGAAACAACAAAAGAAAAAAGGTCTCTGGGCAATAGTAGCTGTAAAATTAGATGTTAACTAATGAGAAACTCATGGTGTGGGAGAAAATGCTCCCTAGAGTGGTTGTTGAAATTTTCCCAATCCACTGCTCCCCTAACCCTGGTAGGTTGTGTATGTAGTAAATGACAAATAGTACAGATAAAGAATTCAGAGCAAGAATACATTTTTCTGGGCTACTGTTGCGCTAAGCTCTCCACTTTCTGTTTATTTTTTTTTTTCTGGTTCTTACAATTACAGCATAAAGCTATTATTATCTAGCTATATATTTAGCTATGTAGCTAGTTTTGTAGCTAGTTATGTAGCTAGCTAACTATGTAGATAGCTAGTTGTGTAGCTAGCAATACGGCAGTATAAGTCTGAACAGCTTTCTTCATGTCAAAATCCCTGCTGTTTCTTGGAACTTTGCAAACTATTTTTGTTGTTTCAACAATGCCCTTCAGATTGTCTGGCGACTTCGAGTTAGCTGGCAAACACAAAAAACCACTTATCTATGATGGTGGAAAAGCATAAAAGTGCACATGAACGAGCCTGCTGCCTGACAATGACTGAGGCAAGGTAATGACGAGAAAGAAGAAAAGAATGGCGTCTTTTCAATAATGGCAGAGGAAAAATACCGTCAGCTTGTGCACAAGTCATCAGATGTCCCAGTCAGTTTTTTTTTGTCTTTTCCCTCTGGATATGTGGCAGCATCCAAATATGAAGCTACTGTTGCTGGCATGAGAGCAGTCAGGTTTCATGTCATGCTGAGTGACGCTGGTATCTACAGACAGATCCCAGTTTAGTGGGAGAAAATAATACAATCAGCATTAACCCTAACAGATTGTAACAAAATGAGTACTGAAGAACACAGCAGATAAAAAGTGTGTTGTTTTTATGTGGGTGTGCATGTGTATGCACACGTGCATCTGTTTGTCTGTATGCATTTATTTGTAGGTTCATATGAGGGCAGCTTGCCAAGCTTACTTTGAGATTGATTGATGAATATCTGCATGCTCACTGTTTGTCTTTTTTAATAGTTTTTCCTTCTGTGCCTACAGTTTGTTTGACAGCTTGCGTAAAACAGAATAATGTTATCATGCTTTGTTCATGTCTGTTTGTGTTTGTACTTTTTCTTCTAAGAAGCTTAAAATTTAGTGGTTGAATACCCATGTAGGAACAAGATGAAATAAAAAGCTCACACACAGCTGTTGTATTATAAAGTATTGTAAAGTTTTTTTTCTTCTCTCATTCCCCTCTTAGTGTGCTGTTTCGTGGTCCACAAGCGATGCCATGAGTTTGTCAGCTTCTCCTGTCCTGGAGCCGACAAGGGTCCTGACACAGATGTAAGTTAATTCTTTTTGTGTGTGGATACCTGACACAAATAATTAAAAATCTAGAAATCCCACATTTATGCAATCAGTCGCATTTGAGAAGAAAGTTTTTGTCATCTGCTGGAACTGAAGAGCTTTATGAAAGCTGGTATTAGTGATAGAAAATAGGTACACATCCAAAAATCCCAGTAGTAAGAGACTACTGTTTCATTTCGTTTCATACATTTTAGTCAGTGGAGTTGTGTGGGAAGTAATTCCCTACAAAAAAACTTAATAATATATATATTTTTTATTTCTTGTCATCTGTAAAACATATTATCCAGGTCACCCAGTACCAAACTGCTTCCTTGTGCTAGTCAGGGAATGGTTGATCCTTGGTTTAGACAAAAATTACAAATGTCACGAAACTTCCTTGATCTGAAGCAAAGGCGACTGAAGAAAACATTAAATGTCCTTAAACTTGCAATGTGCTGCACTATTCTATATTTTTTATGTTCTTTGTGCACACTTTGTCTTGTCACTGCTTATCTATCCATTCATTATCTGTACCGCTTATTCCAGTGAAGGGCTCTGGGTATCTGGAGTCTATCCCAGCAATAAGTGAGCAAGAGGTGGAATACACCACGGACAGGTCGCCATTCCATCACAGGGACTTGTCTCTGCTAATAATCATAAAAATCATAAAGGTTTTACATTCTTATAAGTGCTGCTCTATAAAATGTTGAATACAGATGAGAAATTGGTGAAGTTTGTGGAAATGAACAGGTAAGGAAACCTTTTTAGAATGTCAGCTGAAGGTGAAATTGGTAGAGATGATGGTAGTTTTTCCCCCTTTGCACTACATTTTTATTAGTATGGTATTATCTTGTTGCTGGCAATGATTGTGGTTACTAATTTGTCTCTTTTGTTATGAAATGTAAGCAGGAGAACGGGATGCAAACTGTTGTGAACAGCATGGCATTAGTAAAGAAAATATTGCTAAAGTCAATGCAGACTATCATCATGCTTATACTGGCTGATAGCCAGTATAAGCATGCAATATAATTATATGCATGTAATTGCAATGAAGTGACAGGAATGACATTTCTCCCCCAATATTAGTGCATTTTAGTAATAAAAATAATGCATTTTTGTTCTAATGTAATGACAATACAAAGGGAGCTTTTACCACCGTCACTGTTTAGAACCGCATCAATCTGAAAAAATCTCTCAGTCAGCCATTCAGAGGCCAATTCTCATCAGCTTACCTAAAATAAAAATGTTCCTGACCATACATCTTGTCCAAATGTACAACTAACAACTCCAAAAAATAAATAAAAGCAAACATTGATGTAACATTACCCATTAAGCAATCACTCTTAACAGCAACAGTAGTGCAGATTGACAATGAAGCCATGGTTTATGGAGCCTATGTTTGATGGAGGTTTTGTGCATAGTTTTTCTATTGCTCATCAGTAGCCATTATGTTACTGCTGTACTCTGTTACAGGATGCATAAACAACATCATTCAGCCATTATTTGTACCGCTTATTCCAATGAAGGGTCGCAAGTAGCTGGAGCCTATCCCAGCAATCACTGGGCGAGAGGCAGGGCGCAGCCGTCCATATTAACAACATAGATCAGTTTAATGTATAGCATAACAAAAGTGTGCCTAAAATAGAACTCAGTATCAACTGTGTGGTGCTAGAGTTTTGGTGTGTGCTACTGTGAGCTCTCAGGTTAACCCACTTTGTGCTCATTTGGTATATTAAATGAGGGATTATTGAGCATATGTCTAAATTTGCATTACTGTGAATGTAAATTAAAACAAACCAGAGTGAAAAAAAGTGTCTCTTTCACCTATTTGCTGCCATTAATATATCCGTAAAATCAAAGCAAAGAAAAAATAAAAGAAGTTGCATTGTTAGACTACAACATTAGGCATGTAAATTGCGTGTAGGGAAGTTCCTATGCAACTTTTTCTTTCTTCGTGGCAGATTGCCTGAAGGATAAGGAGGGCATTGGAGATTATTCAGACATTTTACAGACTTTAAACAAAGAAAAATAACAATGTCTGCACTTAAAAATCATTAGTAGACAAATACTGTTACACAATATTTTTTGAGGATGAGTATGACAAATATAATGATATTGATGGCGTCTTTCAAAAAATTAATCATCCTCATTTATGTGTTTCATCCAAAGCATCTTAGTTGTTGCATTAGTGACTTTCAGCGTCCACACATCAGATTCAAACAATATGTTGTGGATGATGGTTGCAATAACTCCTTATAAGGGGTATTTGTGGCCGTGCTCTAATAGATGAAAGCATGCCCTGTGTGCAAACACAGTGTCTTCTTCATCATCTCTGCTCTGACACAAATAGCCAGTTACTCTCTGGTGTTCTTGATCTTCAGCTTCACCAGACTGAAAGTACAGCTAATTAATGTTCTCTTTACAAAACCAATTAGGTGGCTCAAACTCGCAGTAATAATCTGTCACAAACAGGAATAAAAGGGTATATTTTTTAATTACATAGTTACATAATAGCATTAACTGCAGCAGCGATCATCTCTTATTACAGCTGTTACTCACACAGATTTTTAGGTTTTCCTAGTTAAATAACAAAGTAATTATTATGTCAAATATGGAGAGTCAGAATCGTGTTAAAGCTGCTTTTCTTTCTGGTTTCTTCATGAGTCCTAAGTATTTCCTACCCCTCTGGATTGCTCATTTTTTGCAACACTCTTGGGTTTGCTTCTGTCATTCATCTTAGTCTTTTACTGTCTCTCTTTTATCTTACTTTTACCGACACTCACATCTACATCACTGGCTTCAAGTGCCCATTGTGAGGTTTTGCCATGCCTGATTTTGTGCCCATTATTTGCCAAATGGTTTTGGTTCAGAGTGAATATGGGTGTTCTTTGGGGATGAACCTCTTTGAATTGAAAATAAAGATATGGAATTCTCCAGCAGCTTTTTAGAAAATACCAAACACTTGATTTTGTTTAATTATTGTCAGTAAATTGCAAATGTTGCAGCGAGTTCAAAAACAGGACATTTTACTATGGCACCATCACCATAACCATAAACTCTTTTTTTTCTGTTCTGCAGTCTAGCAGATAATTATATCCATCACAACTCAGTCGCAACATATAATGTAGATGACATACAATTGCCTATCTAATAAAAATAATCATAATAGAATGATATAATGATTTATATACATATAAATCAGTAAAATTTCTAAAACCTTTCACATGATGACAAAAAAGCACTGAATGCTATGATTCTGTTCTTTTAAATAATGACAATAATATCAATGATGATAATATGTTACATTTACATTGCGGTTTATTGCAAGCGACACTCAAAGCGTTCATATTGGTGATGGTAGGCTACATGTGTAACCACGGAAACGTGGCAGCCAATGTGGGCCTACAGCCTCTCTGACAACACCTAAACGCTCACACTCATTCATACATAGCAGTGATGTAGAATCTGGAGGAAAGGATGATGAAGAACACATGACAGATGGCTGGGGGAGGCTGCCACCCTGTAAATGAAAGAATGGATGAACAAATACTTTGACAAATATGTTGAGCTATGATATGCGGGGTGGAGACTTTGTAGATGATGCCACTGGGTCGTGTCAGACTGGTATCTGGGAATTCTGGCACCTGGGAAAACTCTTCAGACTGTGTTGTGTTTGCTGAACTCTTCTGGTTTTACAGTCGTTACTTCTATGATCCTGGGGGAGGCTGCTACTGTACTGAAGTGCTCCTATTTTTAAAGGACACATAATTTGCTTGCCAGGTAGATATTAGAGTCAAAGTAATTAAATTTTCTCACCAGAATATTAGATTGAAAGATGAGTGATTCTCTTTCAATATTCGTTTCAGTATCTCACTATAGTAAAAAAGGCCCTTATACGTTATCCCCAGAAGCTATTTTACATTACGCCAGTCCTGACTGGCCGTCAGACGTCGCGTCCGCTCCGGGAGAAGGATCTCACTCCCCGTATAAAGGACCTGACGCTGACGTCTGGCTCTAGTCTAACAACTCTTCTCGCTCCCAGAAGCAACCTCTCAGACTGCAAGTGTAACTAAAGGGCTAGCATACTGTTCACAGAGCGAGCTAACCACTCAGTCACTGAACGCTACCTGCTATTGCACAGCTATCTGACAACCCAGATAGGCTGTCACCAAACACTAGCTGCTGTAGCCTGTCACCATACAAGCTGCAAACTGCTTCATCTTTTGTTGGAGCTAACAAACTCGCAGCTCAGCTTTTTTCCTCACCATGGAAGAAGAAAAGCTACCGACAAAGTCGTGCTCATGTGGTAACAAAATGTCAGGGGTAGACACCCACGCTGCTTGTGCTTCGTGTCTGGGGCTGCAACATGCCCAGGACGCGCTAGCATCCCCGGCTAATTGTGCCTGTCTCTTAAAACTTGGAGATGCAGACTAGCATGCCAAGCTAGCCTGTCGTTGATGGACCTAGTGATGGGGGTAACCATTCCTCCACCCCGCGAGCTTACTGAGATCACCCAGGGAGACTACATCCCCAAGGGTGTCCGTTGAGGCGACCAGCTCGACGCTGTTGCCCCATCACCCAACATCAACTGAGTTGAACCCAGCCCACTGGAGCTGAATGGCTTCCCGAGGGAGGAATCTGAGTCTGGGGACAAGTCCATCAGCCTCAATTCTGATGAGGACGAGGGAGACATCGAACCCTGCTCTGTCCTGCCGGCTGCGAAGCCGGTGGCCACGGGTGGCACCTGCATCGGCCCTCCAAACCCGACTGCAACGGTGGACCTGCATGATGTTTGTAGAAGAGTGGCTGCAAAGCTGGGCATCGAGCGGCCTGAAACCCACACGGAGACCACCACGTCTTGTTACGAGGGGAAAAGACTCCCGAGAGCAAAATCTTTGATTAAACAGTTGCTGCCGGTCTTTCCGGAATGCCTTGAGGAAGCGACCCGGTCCTGGAGCAACCCCCTGTCCGTGAAAAATCGGCACTCGACTGGGCAACATGGAGGGAAAAGGATTCTCCCACCTGCCTCCGGTCGAACCCTTTCTGGCATCCCACCTCCATCCCACCATGAGCGCTGCCCCACCTTGCCTTCTAAAGCGGATTGCTTCCAGTCATCCATGACGGAGAAAAGCTATAAATCGATAGCAATGTTGGTGAAAGCCTTGAATGCATGTTCGCTGCTCCTCGCCTACCAGGCGGAACTACATGAGGAGATATCGCATGCTGTACACCGGTACTTAAGACTGATCTCTACAGCTCGGATTACGGCTGCAGCTTCAGAACCGACACCTATAGCCTACCCCTGCCACCGTGATCTGGTTTCTGATCTGTGCACTTATGACGTGCGTATAGGACTGATTTGTATCCATTGTAACAGCGATCTGAATGACGTGTCGGCTTCAATCAGCTGGATGTTAAGAAACAATGATCACAGCGGCAGGGAGAAGGTA
>JBAMIG010000022.1:10067318-10081300 GCA_037177335.1 Kiunga ballochi
CGAGAGAAAAAAAATTATATTTAAAGTAAAATTTTCACACTGACAGCAAAGAAAATATTTATTTGAGAGTAAAAAATTTTTTTAAAATACTTTTTAAAAAGAAATATAATTTTTTTTTCATTTAAAAAAATAATAATTATCTCAAAAACTTTTTTTGCTCTCTAATATTATTTTTTTGTAATTAATGTGAAAAGATCCAGAGCGCATGGTTCTATGGGCTTGGCCCGTGAGAGGCTGAACATAGTCACCTCTGGGCTTCCACAAAACGTCATCCACACTATTCAAAGTGCCAGATCATCTTCCATTCATATTTGTGTAGATATATATGCAGTTGTTTACAAAAGCCTGAGTTAAAAGTAACATATTCAATGTTCCTGAATGTTGCACTTATTTAAACGCAATGTTCTCCGGTCATCCATTTGACTGATGTTTTAGTTGGTTAATAGTTGCAGTAACGCTTATTACAATTGAATACAACAATTGAATTTCTCCACTGTGAGATAAATAAAGTCTAAGTCTAAGTCTTAAAGTGATTTTTTATCTCGCTGGACAATTGTCTTTTTGTAGAAACCCTTCTTGCTTATCCATTAACCTTTTCGACACACTGTGTGAAGGTTACATCTAAAATGTAGTCCGTTTACCATTAAAATATTCCCCATGCAACATTTTCACACTGTGTGCAGTCATCATTTGTAGGCAGACATAGGTTTTAGCTGCCTTTCTAGCAGCTCTGCGAGTAATCCTCTGGAAATTTAGTAAATCTCCAACATTTGAGATTTTCTTTCCAGTTTTTCCTTCTTGTGGGTTTTTGCTGTTTAAAAAAATTTCTGGAGTATGTATAAAGGTTTAATGTTTGCTTTGCCGATCTGAAAAGTGATGGCCCTTAAAGGCTGTTAAATCTTTTCAAACTGGTTTTGGGTTTGTTTATTTCTTTTATCTGCAAATTGAACAAATGGGAAAAACAACAAGCTTGTTTAAAATGTTGATGAAATATTTGATATTGACTCGATGAACTTTTCACAGCGACAGAAATTTTATTCGAAGCGTCTGCCCGCTGGTGTACAGTCTGTATCACTGCGTGAGCTGTGCTCTGGGTGATGATGATGATGATGATTCACTAAAACCTACCAACCCTCCTTCTCACCACAGCTCCATCTACACTCCTCCACCACTGACCCAAAAAAAAAAATCTGATTCAGTGTGTGTGTGTGTGGTGTCTTGACTCTTTGGGCATTAAAACACACATTTTCACTCTCTTTTTCTTTCTTCTCACACAGACACACACACACACACACTTGCTCTCTGCACTGTGGGTTGAGAGTGACCTCTGCGCCAGCCTCAATGCGTGAATAACGTCATCTGTCCCACAGATGCTTTGATCCACTCACAGAAGGACATGGAGAAGACGGAGAGACGTTCACATTAGCATCTGAGTAAAAAGTGCTCTCTCTCTCTGTGTTTTTCATTCAGCACGTTGAGGCGTTGGTGGTAAATAGGGCTGTATTATCAGTCAAGGATCACTCAGGAACCTGTGAATGAAGATGACTCATCCACAGATAAACAATATGGACTTCACAACCAGATTACACGTCCATAAAAAGATTAACAAGTACACAGCTGCTTTTGAAATTCCGTTTTTCGACATGTTATTTTTCCGCTCAGCATTTATCTCGTTATTTTTCCACACAGGGAATTTTTACAAACTGCTGAAGGAACAAGCTTGTTTTCTTTTCCAACTGAGCATATATACAATGACAAGAACAAACATAGGAAAAAAAAAGGAACATTTGGGTTCATATATTTATATGCCGTATTTATTCTAGTTTAAATATCTTGTACTCAACTCTGTAAATCAGTTACTGCTTGTGATGTCCATCTTCTTTCCCCCATGTCTTCTCACCTCTATGAAATTTGAGTTTTGCAGCCAAACAAAACTTTCAATTTAATTAAATTCTATTTAAAGCCCAGTATCATGACAAAGTCGTCTCAAAGGGCTTCACACACAGTTAATCACATCATCAGGCATAACACACAATAAACACAAATAAAGACTACACTAAACTAGCTGACCCAGGACATCCCTGTCCTTAGACCCTCCTTCTCAGTAAGAAAAAACTCCAAAATAAAAAACGAAGAAACCTCATGGAGCCCACATTAAAGGAGAGATCCTCTCCCAGGACGGACAGGCAGATGTGTCTAGGACTGTTATCAATTAGCTCTTCTACATTCTGATTAACACAGTTCAGGTTTGTAATAAATCTAAATCCAAACTAAATCTATCAAAGCAGCACTGGTTATAAATAAAAGGAAATCAGACACTGTTTTTTTTAATTCTGTACTATGACTAAAAACTTTTCTGCAACTCTTCTTCACTTTCACTCCCTAATTTAATACCTGTCTCCTCTAATCACAAAAATGAGGCTCGATATCATGAACTTACTGAACATTACTGTTTTCTTATCACATTTTGCACTTTGTCTGTATACATGTAAGTTCTTTATTGACGCAGCACAGGAGTCACGTCCTCACATAGACACATTTTAATCAGAGATGGCTACCAGGTTGTTTTTTACAAGCCCCTCCTATACAAACTAGCACGGCTGTAAAATACACTGCTGGACGTGCTACGACTTGTTGAGTATAACTTATGCTGCCATTAATTCTGCCTTGATGTGATTCAGCTGTGACACACATACAGGTGAGTTTTGCAAACCCTTCATTAAACATAAACAGAGGAAGCCCTCTACCCTCTGCTTCCCATTAGAGCTGTCACCACTATTTCAGCCCTGTTGACATTCTGACTTCGATTAAATCTATACCGTTAGCTGGCGATACGAGCAGAATGAGAGACATCTTTAGCTTTTGCAGCTGCAGGGAAAACAATATTACTGAGAAATGGAGACAAAAGGAAGCAAATGTATGGCTCGATGTGTTTAGTTGTGTAAAATTCTACAGATTTATGTGATTGTAAACAACAAAACGATCAGCAGAACAGTGCATTGTCTGCAGACTCAGATCAGTTTAGTACAACGCAAACAGATGAGTTGAAGCTGCGCACTGAGCTGGGTGTGTGTTTGCCAGTATGTGTCAGGCTGTGTTTGTGTGTCAGAAGACTAATCTAATCAATAAAGAGCTCATATGTAATGAGAGGACAGTTGCTCTTTCTGATTTACACATTAAGACAAATACTCTAAAGCAATCAGCACAAGGATTCAGCATGTTTTAGATCCTAATCATCATTTTTTAATTTTACAGAAAGTATATTATGCAAAGTCAGAGATCCTACTGTTCATAAAACACTAAACTTTGATGTGATGGAAACAGCAGCTCAAAAACAAAGTGGCAGTTCAGGGGCCAGTTTCCAAGATGGCAGCCGTGTTTCCTTTTCAGGTGCGCAGCACCTCTCAGTGAGTCAGATGGAAAGATTTGAGTTTCTCCGTGGTTCCGCATCACGTTGACACATTGACAGTAGGTGAGCTGAAACATGGCAAATCCCTTGTTCTTTCTTTTTCCCCTCCTGCTGGCAGCTGTGACAGCTGACTGCTTTTTGTTGTTTTTCCTTCCCTGAAAGGTTGCAGCTTCTGTCCTCATACAGCCATGCTGTTTGGGGAAGCGTATCGCATTCACATGGAAAAGAAAGGTTTTGTTTTCCTGAATTAACTAGATCAATTTTTCCAAAAACAAAAGAAACACTTAGATGTCATAAGTAGTGCCCAACACGTGGAGCAAGTAATGAGTTGAAAAAGGACTCAAGGATATGTGAATAACCCTTTATTTTGATATATAAGAGCCCTATCTTATTAGAGAGATAGAAGTCAACTGTAGAGTTAGAAAAGATAGTTTTGTTGGTAAGCTAATGTTTGTTAGCTAACATAATGATTGTTGTCGTGGGGTTTTAAAGTGCTTTAGCATCCCTAAAGAATAACTCTGTGGACCAGTTCATGATTTAATACACATTCATTTTTTTGCCTTATCATGCTAAGTTGTTATCGTTACGCTTAAATGATACATATTCATTTCCAGTTGTGCTGGAAAACATGTGTAACAGTATATGTATTAGGATTTTCATGTACAGAACGGAGGCATACAAAGTTCCTTTAAGGAACAATGTTAGCTTTGCACTTACCAACTGTGTCCTCATTACCTACATGTCCTATATAGTCTTAAATATAGCTGGGGAATTTATTATCTCTATATATATAAAGTGACCGTGCCATTTTTTAGAGTTGTAGTGAGCATCAGTATTCACTAGATGGGCCAAAAAGGACCACAATGCATTGTGTGCAGGAACTCTAAACAGTGCAAGATTGAGCCCCGGGGACAGTTAATGTTAATCCAGTAATTCCACCAGACCCGGATGGGTTTTAAAATCTGGGTTGGGATTTAGCCCTGCCACAAACCTTGTGGCAACAAGGTGCACCTCCATAGCTGGGTCCATGTCTGACCGGTTCATTCTGCTGTAAAGAGAGTGATGAGTGACACAGATACGCCCAAATACAGGAATGCAGATGTGTTTTTACACAGATGACCAGGCCTTATAAATAAACTGAAAACAAACGAGACGCAGGTGAAAAGTATGAACAAATTAAAAACCAGCAGAAGTAACAGGAAATAAAGCCAAACAGACAAACCAGAAAAAACTACAAAATAAAACAGGAAATGATACAGAAACCCTACAGACCCTACTTTTTTTTTTTTTACCTCAATCACTTCAAGACATGTAAACTGTATAAGTTTTTTTTTTCAAGGAAGTCGCCAGAAATCTGTAGATCTTGATCCTCCAGAGCTGTGCATGTTACTTCCTTACAAAAGCCCGACTCATTTCTATTCATTGGTTGTGATTGTTTGAACCATAGCATAGCATCTCACAGTTCTCTGTCCCCAAGCTGGACCGAATCCAGGTGGTAGTCTCATTCCCTGACATTCCCGCATCAATGCTGTAGAGGCAAAAACTTCTCTATCAATAATGAGGAGTCTGGTTGTAAAAGTGAAAATGATTACAGGTTTATTAGAACAAAGGAAAATAGTACAGAATAAAGAAATTGCCATTTCTGAGAGTCTATTCAGAGGTCCGTCGTGGCAGAGCTCGGGAGAGAGTCTGTCCTTGGAGATAAAAACTGGAGCTTATATGGGTTTGCTCTCACATCATCGTACAATCATATATCTTGTCAGGATAGAACTAAGAGATTCCTCTGGAGCCTGGTGAAGTCTAGCGTCAGATTCACGTTGTAAAACTATGAACAATGATGACCGGTGACGCTGACCCATCCAGGTCAGCTAAGAGGGAATCTGGTGGATACCAACCTAAAGTGTGGACAGGCTCTCACATTAGAAGAAACAGATTTATTATCAGTCATTCAGTAAAGGACAATCAGGAGAATGTGCTGCTCAGTCAAGGCTGTAACACAGAGATGTGGTGATTCAATACAAATCTCAGTTACGTTATGCTGAGCATGACAAAGGATGATACACACAAATGAAACTATGGAAAATGCCATTACAAATACTGTATCCTGCGTTGACCCTGGGATCACTGTTTGTGCTATATGTGCCATATGTAAGCTACTGATCTTAAAGAAATGTGCATTATGTTTAAACAAGTCTTCAAGTTTCTGCGCAAAGTAGATGAACTGATACCATCAACATGACTAACAACTGTCTTCACTGTAACAAACAATAGTCAGTCAAGCCTGTTAATACAAGCTTGAGGTCTCATAAAAATACGTTAACCCAGAAAAAGATCTTTTTTTTTATTTTATTTTTTTGCAAAACTAATTTGTTTATTCAGAAAAACTTATTTTTTTTTAGGGTGGATGCAAAACGCTTCCACAGGGGATACTGCTCTTATCAACAATTTAAATGCCTTTCTTATCTGATTTTTTTAATTTACTGGAGAACGCTGGACTCTGAAACTACGTTTCCAGTTGTTTCACATCTTTTTTTTTTTTAGCCTTGGTAGCATTTTTCCCCTCCTGGCATGATTTGCAGTGGTCTTCATCTCAGTGACGTCTCAGACCATTAGCCTCCCAGCCGTGAGCCATTACCCTCATGGCAGCTCAGTTCTGGCGTGCAGCAACCGCCGTGAGAGCTATCTGACACGGTTGCTGCAGAGCACAGCTTACACAATGTCAAATCTCTCCACATGTTAATGCTGAAGTGCACAGAGAGCAGATTACAGTTTAGAGAGTTGAGCCTCACTTAGCGCATCAACACATGCTGCAGAGTGCAGGCAGAGATGCTGGAAAGAATTAACTCGACACAAACTGCAATGTGTAGGTGAGGCAGGTCAATTAAAAGATGAACGTCTTTCTGTCTTGGCTTAATCTGAAGAACCAGATCGCCTCGTTTGATTGCAGACGTTGCGATTACGCAAGGCCACAACACAGAGGGGTAGTGGACACGAAGCTGCTTCTCAGTCAAAAGTTGCAATCTGTTTGCATGTTAAGTAGTAGGCAACATTACTTTAGGCTGACCAGATGTCCCATACTGACGCAGCTTCTCGTAATTCCACACAGATTGCTTTCAGTAAGAGGAATACTGTGCAAATACATTTTTATACACATCAAATATGCCCCTCCTATTTATTCTTTTCACAATAATATCAAGAGAAACCAAATCACGTGAGATGTTTTTCTTCAAGTTGTGGTTTAGATTTTTTCCCTTCTTCAGGACACTTATAATGACGAGATTCATTTATCAGTGACTGGATCAGCTCCTCATCAAGCTCTGCAGAGGCCCCATTATGACTCATTCATATGAATCAAGTGTATTCAAGAAGGCACCTAAAACACCCATAAATGTTTCTGGTGAAAATTAAGATTTTTCGAGCTGCTTTAAAAATCAGAGGATTTAGCTGTTGCTACATTTATTTTTGTAGAAGTTGCTTTTGTTCAGTGTCATCACATTAAAAGTTGTAACTACTACTGTAGCATGCTGATTGGTCTTACTCGAGGCCCTGAACTTGCTTGGATGAGCTAGAAACCTTGCATAATCTTTTGAATTGCTTTTGAATCCAGCAGCTTTGCAAAGTAAAAAAAAAAAGATTAAAAATAAACTTGTGACTTGGGATCACACATTATTGCTGCTGTTTTGTTGCCTTTTTATTCTCTTGCAGTTTTTAGTGTGTTTGTTGTCCATAAATGATCAGAACAAATGATCAAAACTCAGATGCTTATGCAGCTTGGAAATGTGAGCAATTATATAAGCTGCAGATTTAATTAAAGATATCAAATTGCAGCTACAGTGCCATGCTTGCTTACATAACACTGTGTGTAAGTTAATTAACTTTTTTTTTTTTAGCATGTTAGCAACACCTGCAGTCCCCATTAAGGAAAGTAGAGGAAACTTTTAGACTTCTGTTGTATGAAAGACCAGAAATGGTCTCTTGTTTTTCATGATGTGCAAATTAAATCATCCCACAGTAACAAAATGTAGCACATATAAATGTTAGAGTGGGACAAATTCTGTTTTACATGGGCTGAAAAGATAAGGACCCTCACAGTTGTTTTCTCCTCGCCTCTGGCCTCATTGCACATGTTACACGTTACCCCTCTTTTCTCTGTGAAAATGGCCACGTTCCAAAACACACCTAGTGGGGAGTCTGTATAGCTGCTACCAACTTATTTTGCAAATGCGTGCCTCTGTTACTGCAACAATGGGCCTGCACAGCGGTGGGTGGGATCAATTCAAAGATATCTGCAGAAATTTGCTTCTCATAGCTAATATTTTGTCCAGCTGGTTTATAATGTGTGCTGGTTGGTGTTGTAGCTCCCCTGAAAAATCATCATTGCAGTGAAGCAGTATGGGGAAAAAAAGACAAAACAAAGCTGGATAGAGGCTAGCGGGCAGCTAGCAGCTAGCAGTAGAGGCTAGCGGTAGCAGCTATTAGTAGAGGCTAGCAGTTTTGACAGTGAAAAAGCAACAGAATTCACCTAATTTTTGAGGACACCCTTTATTTTATATATTTGGTTACATTTTTTAATTGAGGCTGACACAGTATGTCAGTACATATAATTTTCTATGTAAACACAGATACCTTTGGAGATAAGCTGTAGCCTACATCTGTTATAGAATTTTCAAAAGAGTCACTTTTGTTGATTGAATGACCACATTTTACTTTTATGCCAGGAAAAACATTAACATTTGAAAAGCCAAAACTTTTTTTAATATTACAGACACACCAAAACTACCTAAATATCAGTTTTTCATCACTGCATCCAGCACAAACGGCAGATTAAAGTAAAAATATTGACAAGCAGATAAATATAAGTTACTGTGTTGGTTGAAATCTTTCTTATCGTGCACTAAAAGCATTTCGGCTGTAACGTAAGATGTCACACTGGCTCTGAATCAATCAGCAGCAGTTGCTATGTAGAGCATGTTAATTAAACTCGATCTGTCATATTTCTCAGCATATGTCTGTGATTTAAGACATTTATTCTGTTTTAGCTGTTAGAGAGGCTCATTTAATTTGTACCCAGCTGCAAAGCGACATGATGCTGATTTACATCCATGTCATATGGAGGTTAAACCTTTTCATAAAGATCCCAGATTGCCTGGATATTCCACGCATTTATTTAGCAGGTGATTTTTATGCAAAGTGACATGTGAGTGTCTTACTCATACACAGATAAACACACTGGAAGTAATGTGAAGTTCAGTATATTGCCATAGGACACTTTAGCATGCGTGCCTGGGGAATGTCAGGTATCAAACGCACTGCTTGAGTCACAGCTCAGCTTATCCAGCCACTGATTTAAGGGGAATAATAGAGTGTAATGTTGCTATGTGAATATATTTTAATAAACTGGAATCAGATGTAACAGGATGTGAGAGTTTCTGGGACTTTCTGCATAGATGGGAAGGTACTAGAAACTTTTCTACTTTTTACTCCACAGTGCATCACTGTAGCCTGATGTCTCAAACATTTGCATTGTAATATAGCCTCTGTCAGACTGTATCAGTTTAAATAAAGTCTTGTTTCGTGTTGATAACCAAACTACTCAGTTATTAGCCTTTTTAAAATTGTTTATTTTGTTTTTTATTGAATTGGGTCCAGTATGATCACTTCTTCAAGAGCATCTTGGTCAAGATGGCACCATAAAATAGTAATTCTGTTTTAACTTTTTGCCTAAGAAAGTGAACAAACCTGGATCAGATGTTGGCACAAAATAAAATCTCAAATGGGAAGGCCACACCAGTTAAGCCAAAGTAATTCTCCAGGGGAAAAAATATACAAAAGCAGGATATTTTCTCCTGTGCAATTCTTGAAAAAATCCATAAACGTGTCTGTAAGTTAAAACTTATAAGGATAATATAGGATATAGTATTTTTGTGACTGCAGCAAAGCAACATTTAAAAAAAATTAGTATTAGATCTAACATAAGTATTAATTTATGTGATAATACACAACACTGTCACACTGAGTTCAGTGATATGAATCTGTATTTGCTACACAGTGTTAGGCAAAATGATATGCTCATTGTTTCAGTAAATCTGTGCATATCAATAATGTTTCTTTTAAATACATCGTCAACATGGACGTTAAAGACTAACTAAAGAGTAGGCTATTTGATGTTGATGATGATTGTTGATCTGAGGAAACTTTTCTTTTAACTCCTAATTTAACTCCAGTTAGAAAAACAAGTAATATTATGATAGGTGGATAAAACAGTTTTGCTTCAAACGCCACCCGTCTCTTTCCCCCTCCTGTGTGCTTTCTTGAGGAAAACACGTTTGACACTCTTATGTAATAGCATAGCTTGCTTGTGTGTGTGTGTGTGTGTGTGTGTGTGTGTTCATTATTACAATATAATTGTGTATACGCGACATCAGGATGAGTTTAGCTTGTTAACTGAGTGCCTCCTTAAAATGTACTTGCAAGACAGACACTGACAGACACCTCCTGCCTACCTCCCCTCCCCCTATGCAAGAATTAATTAAATGCATAACATCAGGAATTAAATTGATGCCAAACGACACCTGATTCAACATCATGTTTAGGGGTGAGTTAAAATACCAATGAGGAAACGGTTCTTCTGCACATTTACCCCAACGAGCGTGGCCGATTAATTTCTAATGGAGGTAATTAAAGCACCATCATCTCAAAGATAAACTCGTATCCAAAAATAGAATTGTTCTTCCTATTTATCTGTATGTCTGGCATGCTGGTTACATCTAAATTCCTTGTAAAATGTTAATTCACAGGGCAGACTGTGTGTGGATGAGAATTCATTTCCTACTTTTTGATAAGGGGAAGTCAAAAGGTGCAGAAAAGTGTCTGTCTTGACATTTTCAAAGGGGAGGGAAGTCGAGCAGCAGAAAAGAAGGTAAGAAAAAGGTGAAATTGAGACATCAAGGGAAGAAAAGCAAAAAGCATTTAGATTTTGTCAAAATTTGATTAAATTAAGAGGAATTTAGTGAATATCCTCCTGGGAAACCATCAGAGGACTTCCTGCACCTGAGGCGCTAATCTTTTTAAAGAAGCAGGAAACGTAGGAGTGGATGATAAGCAGCAGTCTGGTGAAAAGTAATATTATAGAAGAGGGTAATAAGCAATGCATGGTACCACGTAGAGGTCAAGCACAGAGAACCTTAAATGACCCAGAGGAAGGTAAAAGTATAGGAGCTGCAGGGCTGTCTGGCTGCAGGAGGGTGGATGGGGATTGCAACAGAAAAAGGGTGAGAAAAAGAACAAGGAGCCACAATGAGATGCTGTCTGAGATGGGCCTCATGAAGAGACTAAATGATCTGAAAATCCATGCAGACTGTGCTCAGATTCAGCTACTGGAAAGACTATGATGACGATGCGTCCATGCACAGCCCATGATCACGCTTCTATGTGCATGTGTGACTTGTATTTGCCTTTGCCAGTGTTGGGGTGTTCCTCCTGCTGGGGTTGCATGTGTGCCAAACTGTGTGGGTGACCAATCCTTCTGTTTGACGACCGCATCTATCTCAGTACTCACTCTTCTGGGATTGTTTGCCCCCTTCAGAGATAATATTCTTCTCTTGCTTTTTTCTTAGAGGTTTAATCACAAGTTTTCCCACAAACATTGTGAAATGTTTTACATTTCAATGAATAAAACCTGAACAGCATGATTGCAAGTAAGTAATGAGCTCTGAGAAGTGTTCATAAGAATGAGTTTGCTTGTCATCCGTCATCACTGAGACAGGAATTCAGACACTAGGAAGGACATTGGGGTAAAACTGCTTTTCCATCATGTTGCTTGCATTTTGTGGTCCGATCATGATTTCTGTCTCAGTGCCTCCCCATGGAGGTATTCTGCTCATGTTTAACTTTAAGAGGATGCTGACACAGACCCAAAATATGATGGAGGGATTACATGCCCCATCTGCTCTGGAAACCCTTCAGAGTCCCCTGGAAGACACAGAGGACGGGATTTATAGGAGGTTTGCCCTGCTTAACTCTGAAGCACAAAGGAGATGAAAAATCAATACAACGCTATTTATTATATTATTATTTTGTCTCACTGTGAGGAAAACTGTGATCTGGTGGGAATACATAAAAAAATGAATCAGATCAGCAGCGTATTAGTTACACTGCATCACTCTGCAGGGAAACTTTTTTCCAGCTCATCTCTAATGTGCTTTTCTCTTGTGGTAGTCCATTGCTGTCAGGTACATACTGTACACATTTACACACAACTGCACGCACACACACATTCAGCTGCCCCAGAAATGTCAATCAGAAGCAATGCCTGTGGTGTTACTGTGGAGAGGAGTTCCTCAGAAAGGTGGACTACAAGGAGCTTAGTCTTCCTGGCATGTTTACGTCCCTACATTCGACACGCCGCGTTATTGTCCTGACCCGCTCCTCACATCAACCCAGTTTGGTCTCTTTTACGATGAACTTTATGTTTACCTCCTAAGCATCTTTAGGTTACACTCGATCCTTTCATAATTAATCATGTATTCTTGGATTTTAATAGCGCTCGACCTGATTACATTCCACCAGTTTGTCCTCCTTTGCTGAATAAATGTGTCACCTAACCTGAATGAAACATGATGAATTGTGCAATCCTCAGCAACTCTCCACTAAGATGCTTATTTAGTCTTTAATTATTCCAGACACACAAACACTCATCGATGGATGTAATAGCAGAATGAATGGGAGCTCATTAGGAGCAGACAGACTAATGACACTGCCAGATCCTGCTCCCTGCTGAGGTGAAGTTTAGAAGATGAATAGTCATAAAAAGCAGCACTCTCAGCAGAGAGCGGTCTGTTGGGGGAAGTGTTTCAGATGAAGGAAACACACAGCAGAGCCTAACCTGCTTTAATAACCTAATGGTTATGTGTGAACAACGCCTCACTGCAGAGTAGGATTTGTAAAGTTCAAATTGAGTTTTGCTGTCAGTGATTAATGTGCACAATAATGTGTCAGGATGCAGGTGTAGCGCGGATCAGAGAGGTATCATGATGGCCGAGTCCCTTGCTTTCTGGCATTCAGCAAATCCCAAACTGATATCGAGTTTCATTTTATTGCTTGACTCGAATCAAGATGGGTTTGATTTGCTTATAACAGACGAAGGTTTTGCTCGGAGATGCCCTTAAATCAGAAAAAAGTCAGCACGATTGTTTCCTCCTTCCTCCTCCTCATCCTTTTGATTGTTTCTTCATCTCCTCTTTTTTGCAGCTTCTGCAGTTTGCCTGCATTGTTGTTCAGTCATCACAAATTCAGTAATAAACACTGACCAGGGATGTAAAACTTGCTTTGCTGTCATAAAAGCAGACAAACACACGTGCCCACACGTATCCCATCATAATCTCTCCCTGCTTCCAGCCTGAGCTGTGTGCAAAATAGTTTGGGTCAGCAGGAGCTATTATTTCTGTCAGTCTAACAAAAGACTGAAGATAAACAAGTTTTAAATAAATCACTTGATGGGGATGGATGCATGTATATGGCAGGTTTTTCCCACAGTGATAAGTGGTCTTCATTCAGTAATGGGTCCTTTGCAGGGTTAAAACTTTAGAAACAAACCAGTCACGTTTCAACAGCTTCTGATATTATGTTGGCGCCTCTTTTGCTATCAAAAGATTAAGGCATGAACACCACTAGACCTATGAAGGTGATGTGCTTTGGTGTTTGGCACAAACTTGTTTGTCCAGCACGTCCCACAGATTCTTGATTTGATTGAGATATTGGAAATATGAAGGGCAAAACAACTCTTTAAGCCCATTGTTATGCTTCCTAAACCATTCATGAACCATTGTGCTTTGTGGCATTATTACCTGCCTTCCTCCCGTAGCGCATCCTGATGCCATATGTTCCCCAGCTATATGTACTGTATATTCACCCAGAAAATGTGATTAATCAAACCAGATTGCCCTTCTTCCTTTGCTTTATGGCCCAGCTATGACGCTTATTATTGGCGCTTTTGGCAATGCAGGGTTCAGTATTGACCAATCATTGAAACTACTGCTGAGGTGACATTTCTGTGTTTGTAGAATAGATTAGAAAGAGACTATTTTCTTAAAAATGTCATAAAAATCTGGAAGTACTTGCACACGCCTTGGCTGAATGAAGTGCAGGAAACCTTCGATTATAGTAAAATGTCAATGTGAAGATCACGAACATTTATATTGTAAAGTTTACTGCTGTCAGCATGACAGTGAGGAGGGTCTGTGGTTGGCGCTTTCTGTCGGCCGATGGTGGTGCGTTCGTATCGGGGTGGAACATCAGACACACAGAAATGTGTAAAATGTCAAAGGAAACAATGGATTTAATTCCCAACAATACAAACTTGGTAAACGTTAGTGAGCAGTCGTCAGTGAGAGAGTAAATTGTACATTTCCATGTTGCTGTTTGGCTCAACGTGACACAGCTGGTAATGTTTGATGTGTGAGTTGATGCAGACAGATTAGCTGAGAGTAAATGACTCATTTTGGAGGGATTGTGAAATGTAACGTTGTTTCTTTAGGGCAGTGCTTCTCAATTATTTTCTATTACGCCCCCCCCC
>JBAMIG010000022.1:10094049-10109426 GCA_037177335.1 Kiunga ballochi
CAAGCTCGTAGAGTCAAGCTCTTTGTTTGCGTTATCCCTGTTTTTTGTGGTGTTAATATCCGCATATAGGAGATTTCCATTTCTAGAACAGAAGCTATATATATATATATATATATATATATATATATATATATATATAAGATAGTGTTTATGTACAATTTAAAGCATAGTTAGCTTACTATTGGCATTCCTGTTCAGCGTCAGTCAGCAATGCCCACTATGTCAGATCACCTCTGTGGGTGTGAGCTCTTAGCGTCACAAGAGAGCATACGAAGTGTGTTTCTAAGTTTCTGACATGTTATATCATGCGTTGGACTAACTTCAAAACATCTAAGTTTCTTTAGAATCTGTGTTTTGTGATGTAGCCACATGTCTGCGCAACGTGGCAGAATGGTGAGAATATCCTGAAGTATACATGGCAGGAAGGAGACAGAAATAATATTTATACTTTATTTCTGTACAAGATTCTAGATTAATTAGACACGATTATAATAGTGTCATCTCTTTTACCTACATTAATAATTGAAAACAATTGCAGCTTGCGAAATGAGGTAGACTACTTGCAAAACTATTTGATAACAGATGATTTTATCTTTGTGTTTGTTGTGTGTGAGAGAGTAAATGTGATGCTCATATGTTAACATTTTGTTTCTGTTCTAGTTTTAAGAAAAAAATAGTTGTTTTCAGTTTTTATTTTGTCTGTCAGTTAAAAATAGGTTTAACCTGAGATGGTCACCTGGGGCCTGTCCTCCTTGATGTGTGTGGGATGATGTTGCTGTGATTAACATGCTGGGATGCAAACAGCTACTTGTCCACTTCTGTCCCAAGCTCGCAAGAGGAACAGGGGTAAAATAAGAAAGTTTAGTGATAGATGACCTAAAAAGTTTGCTTGCTTTCCCGTTCTCTCAAACCTTAAATACAGCACGGTAAACTTTTAGTAATAGTTGCATTCTGTTCATGTTTTCCTAATTGGACATGTTTGTGGCCTGTTTGGAGAGAAACACCAGGAGTAGCACTGATTCTTAGCAAGCTTGCTGAGATGTACATTCATCTTTATTACAGTCTTGTCACTCTGATTGGTTTAGTATTTTTTTCCATTTGATCTAATTGGCTTGTCACACCTGAGCACTCAGCAGTTTAACTACGTCCTTATGTAACAACCATTTAGCCAAGTACAGGCGCAGAAGCTTCCTGTTCACTAAGAGGCATTTTCCACAACTTGTGAGAGACTTGGCCATTTATAGCGCTCGCGTAGTCCTCTAGCTTGATTACAACTGAACAGAGATGAAGCTGTCGTTACCTGTGTCTTGTATTGGAGCCCCCTTGGTCCGGTGGTGAGGCAAACAGGAACTGATGATGCACTCACTGGTTGCAACCCATGCTGCGCTTTTGTGTGAAAGCCCAACACATGCACATGCATAAAAAAGCAGCCCTCATATCTTAGTCAGTCTAATTAAACGCTGTGTTTGATGATGAAAGCTGGGCTGTGATGAAAGGGTGTGTTCAGAGGTGCAGTCTGAATGCATCTGAACACTGGATCTCTCCAGTGTTAATTAGAGTGCAGTAGGGAAGGATTAAGGGTCCAACACCTGTGACTCAGTTTGATTTAGCTCTATGTGTAACTAAGAACCTTCAAAGTGATGCAAGTTTTGAAGATCTTATCCTTTTTTAGGCTTCAGTGGTGTTTGACGTACTCTCCATGTGTGCATTCATCTACTCATATATGTTTAGATCTGGACAACATAATCCCCAGCAAAGTTCATTTAATGCTCCTGAGCTGTTCTACACTTTCAAGCTATTCAACTTCTACCAGATGGTAGCAATGGGAAGTGTGGACTGAGGGAGAACTCACCATCGTTTGGTATCATGAGTGCAGTAAGAAGTGTGACAGCTCTGTCGATAATGACAGAGGAGTTTGGCAGAAGGGGGTATCAGCTTTGCACAATATTGTGCATGGTGCATCTAGAAGATACAGCGAAGAAAGCGAGGGAACTGTTCAACAGGGTGAAAAGGAGGATGTACTGTAAAAGGAGCTGGAGAAACAGATAGTGCTCCAACTTTGCATCTATAATGAGGCTGGAACGGGGAGTAGCAGTTAAGTGGGATATTTTTAGATAACTGACTTGTGAGGTGTGTTTGAAGTGCTAATATTAGGTTCAACTCACCTGATGTCTGTCAGGTTTTCATTCTGTTGCCCACTTTTAACTGGAGGTAGCTGTCAGTTCACCACCAACTGCATTTCCACGCAGTTAAGTAATTTGATTACAGGGGGGAGGGGGGATACTACTAAACAAAGGGCTACATATGCAATTTATTCACACACAGATACTGAAAACAAAATAAATCACCATCACTGCTTTGCTGTAGCTGCTCATCACACTGTGGCTGTGGTGACCAGCCAGGTTTGCGCCTGCTCACCACCTGTCAAACATCCTCATGGTGGCAAAGTTAGTTAATTAGGCATTTGTTCAAAACACGCCACCTCAGTGGTCAGTAACAGTATGAAAAAAAGAGGCTTAAATTCCAGTTAAAGAACAAATAACCATCTCTATAACAAACATTTACTTTCATACGTCAGTGTCTTGTTTTAGATATATCATGCATTATGTGTGAAAATGTTGGGCTGTACATTGACTGGACTAAATGGTATAAACATTGTAAAAGCTGTTTGCTGTAGCAATCTACAAAATTGAAGTTGGATCAAATTGATTGTCTAAAAGTCATCATATTTAACTATTTCCTTCCATGAAATACCAAGAATTTTTCTTTGGTACATAATCACGCTCTCCATCATTGAAAATCACTGTTTCCTTGGAGATTGCAGACATGGCTCTCACTAATGAGCTCATTCATGCCTTCCCTCTGAGTGCCAGCATTATGCATGTGCATTTCCATGCAATGACATATTTGGTTGCATGTTATGTTGGTGTTTAGTTGATACACTAATGCCTTTTGAAGTTAAATTCAGTAATAAACATTGAAAGGCATGCAGACATCAGAGGCTGCACACAACAAATGACTGACAACATTCACATTTACTGCCAAGAGGACATGCAGGCCGTGGGCAGAAACATGCACAAGCACACACCATCACTTTCTGTAATGTCAGTGAGCTTAAAAACAGCTGAGTATTTAAAAAGAAAAAAGCTATCTGTACATGAAACAAGCCGCTAGTTTGCATTGGCTGTCTTATTTAAATACTGTAAATCAGCATTCATCAAAACAACCCCCAGCAGGGATGGCATGGAGGCAATGGACCATTAAATCAGAAAAGTCTGCAGGTGGGGAGCGCTGGAAGGAAAGGCTGCTAATTAAGCCAGTGTTTTTCAGTACAGGTGACTTTTACAGCCATCGTGTTAAGAGACTAAAGAACCTAAAGGCAGCAGGTTTTTTCTTATGTTCAAAACTCCAGCTGGGAGTTAAAAGAGGAGATGGCAGGATAACAAGCAGCTTGTTATGTCGTTTTGAATCAGTTTTTTGCTTTGGCTAATTCAGCCTCTTTTTGCTCAATTATGTCATGTGTGGTTTATCAGCTCTGTGCTCTTTATTTTCTACTGACTTGTAGCCAAGTAAATTGTTTAAAGTCAGATCTGTTTCTAAGCACAATGTGAGTTTTTAATGAAACAAATTGATTTGTACAAATGTAGCAGGAAATAATTCACACACTCCACACATTTACACGTTATGAAGTTCAAATATCTGTAATATCTGATCGACTTTATGATAAATACATACTAACACCTATTATCATCTTTTTGTGATAAAACCAAATCATCATCACTACTATGCTGCTACAAGACCTCTTTTTTCACCCAGCAGTGATGCTGAAGGCCCTTCCTCTCAGATTTCTGACCAATAAGACGGCTTAAAGCGACAGTGTGTAAGATTTACTCCTATCTAGTGGTGTGCTAATGAATTACACACAACTGAGAATTGTAGTTTGGCGCCTTGCTACTGAAGCCCTGTAGTCAGAAATGTAAAAATGTCAACATCTTGCTCATATTCAAGTGTCCCATCCCAAATCCTGTCCTGCAACGGCTCGCTGTGAGGATGAGGAGCAGCTGCTAGACCTCTAAAGACGACAGCTGTCAGTAAAATAGGTTCATATTCACAAAAAAAAAAAAAAAAAATTAAACAAAATAAGTAAAAATGCCTGACATTGTTATTGTTCTAAAAATATTTAAATAAAACAAACAGAAAATATGATAAAATAATAAACAGAAACACTAATTTTTTTATAGATATGTTTAGTTAGACTATATATTTTTTTGTCCCTGTCCCGTGGCAGTGAGTACCCCTGGTCCTGCATATCAATGGAAACCGGTAAGCTGAATAAATGCCACGGTTGCGTACACTCGTTTCTCCTCATCCGGCTCGCCCTTCCCTTCCCCCGAAAACACGCTGATTCACAGCTGAAATGGTTAACAAGTTTGTCCTCTTCAGGCTACTGTATTCAAAGATGACGATGCATCATGGCAGTCTACTGTTGTGCAGACTGCACCCTATGTATTATTGATAATTTTTTCTAAGCTAAGAGAACACTCTCATGTTGATTTGACATTGTTCAAACGTGTATTTATAAAAGCAATACTTGACTTTTGCTAAGAAATAACTCCAAAGGTTACACACTGTCCTTTTAAATTGAAAGTAGTGTCCAATCAGTAGCAAAAGGTGGTAAGGACGTTTTATGTTTGTATGAATGGAATAAAAATAATGTTCCTTACTGGGTTAGAGTTGGTTCTGATAACTCTAAATAGCAAAAGTAAAACAAAAAACTTGATAGAAATATGTAATTACTGCATGTAAATAGTATCTGTTGTGTGTTTGTTTCAGCATCAATAATTTTATTCTGTAAGCCAGGGGTGCCCAAGTCCGGTCCTCGAGATCTACCATCCTGCAACTTTTGGATGCAACCTATTCTAACACACCTGAATTGAATAGCTGATTCCCTGTTCTGCATGTCATCCAGGCCCACAGAGGCCTACTAACGAGCCATTCATTGCATTCAGCTGTGTTGGACAATGGATGCATCTAAAAGTTGCAGGATGGTACATCTCGAGGACCGGACTTGGGCAGCCCTGCTGTAAGCCAAGACTTAAGATATTAATATACAGATAGTAATATAATAATAATATACAGTCATTGTTAAACTGTGTGTGTAAAACACAACTTCCTCCTCAATATCAAAGAGTGTTGATAATATTAAAAAAATAATATTAAAAATGATAATAATGGTGTGATGGTAATAAACATATTTCTTCTTTGACCGGCTTTCATATATATATATATATATATATATATATATATATATATATATATAGGGGATAATTATTTGCATCATTACAGTCATAATCTGACATCAAAGGCTGTCCTAAAGGGAAAAAAAAGTCAATTTTGCTGACTGCACAAAACATTTGCAGTTTTGTTTTACATAACAAAGGAGTAAAGATAAAATCAAACACTCACTTGTAGTTTTAACAGTTTCAGTGTTACTTATCAGCAAATAGAAAAAAAATCAGGAAAACACCACACACAAGAGGATGCCAGAATAACTGGACGGGGAGCTTCTTTTTGACCCTCTGTCTCCATATCATGGACATGCGCTTGTTCAGCGATGACCACGGTGCTAACAAAGTGTCAGTTCTTCATCTGGAGATTTGATATCACTTCAATTCCACCCACTTGTCCACTTACACACACACACACACACACACACGCACACACACACACACTGGCACGCTGCTCAGTTATCTCTGACATCCATTCCCTGTTCTGTCCATGTGTTTAATACTCTTTTTACACTTTTTTGGCATCTCTGTTCATTTAATCTCAACAAGTTTTCTTCCTTTTTCTATAAGAAACAGATACACACAGATAAACACTCCTGAGTACAATATTCAGTGTGTATCTTTCATTGTGAGTCTATTGCCTCTTTGGCTGAGGCCAAAGTGTGTCTGGGGGAACCTGGGAACATTAGCCATTTTGGGTCCTTAATACCAGCAGAGATTAACTGATGACCACCCTTCATGGCCCTCTCATTCAGCCTAACAGCTGACCTTCATCCTGGAGGAAAGGAGATGCTTCATCATGTCTGACTCTGTAATGATGGTGTTCATCATTACATCGTTCCCTTACTTCCATCCACAGCTGTACTGTAATGGCTGTTTTGCTGTTGCTGTGGGTACAAGGCTACAGATATGTTGACAGTGTGATTTTCCACCTTCTCCCTCATAGTTTTCTTTCTCTCCACTGACTCGCTTCCTATCACTGTGTTTGCTAATCACCATAGCAACTATACAGTTGTTCACTTTGTTCCTCCCAAGCGCCGTTTTCCGACACACACGCACACACAGTCCCAGTCTGTTTCCTGTTTTTTGATTTAATGTCTCAGATGTTTTTGTGGACAGTTTTGCTATCTGTTGTTTGTTTGTGGAGCGCATAAATACTTCCACTGACATACAAAATCCCAGATGGCACATTTCAGCCATTTAAATTGTCTCTATTTTTTAACTTCTTTGTTGAGTTTTTTTTTTTTGCAAAGCTGCTTATTGATATGTGACCTGATTTGCTAAAATATCAGGCTTAATTATGCTTTTTTTTTCAATCTCATTGAAGTATATCTTAGAAGTATTTCCACACATCTTATAAACAGTGTCTGGGAGGGATAGCCTGGGATCATGCGCATGAGCGTAATTGTGTAGTTTCAGTAGCTACACTCTTCAGCAGCTGCTTTAATTATGTTTGAAAGGTGAGTTTGAGTTATAGTTAGCTCAGTAGGATAAAACGGTTCAAACTTACCAAAATAATGAGGATGAAAATATGATAAACACACCAGTCTTCTATACATCTTTCTGCCAGTTCTCCATTTCTTCATTCCCTCTCTGTTTGCATTGCTGATTCATGTCTACTTCTAGTCCCGAGTCCTGCAAGTTTTACAAGTTTCTAAGCTTTAAAATTCCTGATTAAAATGATGGATCACCAACAGGGATGTGGTGAGACCTGGCGTACTGATCCAGAGAAGCATTTAATTGGCCTTGTAGACATATTTTCTAATGGAAAAAGTTTGTTTGTTTGTTCCTTGAATGTGACAGTGTTTTTCATCCTGATTGTTTATACAGTTTCTTCCATTATCTTCCACGTTAGGACAAACCTCTGAGGACAGAAGGGGTTGATTTCTGTATACATCTGAGCACCACTTTAGATAAATGAGTGATAAGATATGTGGGGTTAAATAAAATGATCAATACTTTATGTATCCCAGAGGGAAATTATGAAGATGTTTATTTCTACTTTTACTACTATATCAATGGCATACCACATATGCTGCTGCAAATGCTAAAATAATGTTAAAAGGACATAGTTCATCAAGAGGTGTGTCACCATTAGCCCTTTTACTAATTAGTTATAGCTTGATGATGCATCTGTAAATGCTTTGCTATAATTAGCATGACTCATTGTAATCGGCGTCCTGCCCTTCTTCTGCATGATATGGTTCTTTTTACACTCTGAGAACTCATCATCTTGCCTCATTGCAAGCAACCCTCCTGGTTTTGAATCAGCAGCCCAGTCGCTAAGTGTTAGGACTTTGTCCGCTTGCATCAGTTAATCATGGTGCCTAATGTGTGACTAACTAAAAGGGTGTTTCAGGTGGAAATTATGACTTTACAAGCAGTTTTATTCTTTGAGGTGGTTTTTATTTCTTCGCATTTTGCTGATCTGTGTTTAAATTTCTTGTTGCATTGCTGTAATTCTAAGATTAGACTTTGAAGTTTAAATGTTTTACACTGTCTTAATAGTTTGTGAGTCATGTTTAACAAGTGTACAGTGAAAGCTCGGTGCAGATAAATCATGGATGATGTAACTGAGCACACGGTTGTTCATGCATCTAAGTAAACTGACAAGACTGAAGACGATGTTGGTTTCTCTGTTTTTTCCCCTCAGCTTCAAAGCGCTTCACTCGTGGATGGATGATTAAACACTTTATAAGGCTCGGAGCGTCAATGAGCCTGAAAGCCACTGTATGAACAAATTATTCTGAAGAGTTTTTGCAGATTAAAAACATTATTTTAACGTAACTACATAAATCATTACAAACACAAAAGCACAAGGGAGAAAGAGACATTATAATGCATATTTAAGCTGGAATTTACTGACTATTTTAGATTATTTGGGGCCAAATCTGTCATTAATTGTATCAATCCTGCTTAAACAATTACAAATTCAACAATCAAATTAAATAAATAGGTTCTCTGGGTAGTATTTATGTTAGATAAATTAACCTGAATTCAGTTAAACTGATCGTTATCACTTAATGTGATTCATTAAACTAAATATGATTGATGGACAGTTGGACAGGAGGACAGGAGTAGAGGTGGACTGAAGAGGACGCCCCGGCTGGTGAATAGGAATTAAACAGTATCTCCTCGACATTATGTTCAATAAAACTCTTACTTTTAAAAAATGCGTTAAGTGTGTATGCCTTAATGGAAACTTGCTGTTTTAACAGATATGCTGACAAATTTACTGCTGAATTTAAGCATTTATTCAATTACCAACAATGTTATGGTAAAAGTTAACACTCATTCAAATTTTAACCTACGTTTCAGTTAAATATGTATTTAAACACTTCTGTAACTTGTTCATTGCTGCAGCAGCCTCTGTCCGAAGCTGTCTGTTTTAGGTGTGTTTAATAATCAACTAGCTTAGCTGTGTATCATGTATATGTCTCAA
The DNA here is from genome assembly GCA_037177335.1 of Kiunga ballochi. Lineage (NCBI taxonomy): Eukaryota > Metazoa > Chordata > Actinopteri > Atheriniformes > Pseudomugilidae > Kiunga > Kiunga ballochi. The sequence goes on from JBAMIG010000022.1 coordinate 10,102,780, forward strand.
ATAAGCAACGAGACAGACAGTTTTTTCATAAACACGTTAAAGAGAAAAAGCTTTCACTCAGTTCCTCTAAAGCAGTTCAGAAGAAGTGAATTATTACTAATGCCTTGGAGAAGTGTCTCGTAACTGTGATAAAAGATTGTTAGATGTTGAAAAGGTTGCTTGTTTTGCAGATAAACAACAGCTTAGCCCATTGGTCTGTTGGTCAGAGACCTCTGTCCTTATTGAATTCATTGGAATAATGTTTTATTCTACATGCCTTAACAAACACAGGGCTCTGAGACGGCATGAAGTGTGACGTGAGTGCATGCAAGCATGGAAACTCTCACACATGCAGAAGCCCGGGGCTTTGAACAGATTATGTTTTCACATCTTGCGTTTTTCTGCAACACTGAGTCAAAGACTACAGGATTACTCTGATCGCTTAACTTCACCCATTATTCCTAAAAGGCAAAGCAGAACCAGTGTCGAGATGACAGCAGGTTAAAGAGAGGAAATAAATAAAGCTTGTCCTGAGATATCTCGCATTGGCGAAGATAAGGAAGAATAGCAGAAAGCAGAGATACCATCTCTTCAGTTCCTCCATGACTCCCTGTTGACTGCAGGGCTTTCAGTGAGTCTCTTTTAAGATAAATCCAATGTTCTCACAATTGAAGGGTTGTTTTAGAGCAAAGTCAAGAGGGGAAATAGCCAGGGCACAAATGGCATGACTACAACAGCAGAGATTTTTTTCCTGCTTCCCCCCCCAAAAAAAAGATTTAAAAAGTATAAAGTCAAGAAATGCTTCAAAGTAAGATGTAAAAACAGGCGAGTCTAAAATAGAACATGCTAGTTAAGACTTTTCTGGGACCCTCACCGCCCCTGACTCATTCCCCTCGCCATCACTCCACAGAGACTTAGCAACTCCCTCTTTTTCACACACAGACTCTCTCTCTCCCACTCTCTGACATGTTGTTTGCTGAATCTAGTCTGTTTGTGGGGAAAAGGGTACTCTTCTTCTTACTCAGTCAGTAGCCTGTATAATTACCCATGCCGCCATTATGACACTGTTCGGGTTGATGGAAGTGCACTGATGGGGGGGGTTTATCCACCCTCATTTGCAAGGCTTTAATTACAGCCATGTTTGTTTTATGCTGGTTGTTGAAATTAGCTAATGTCAGCCATCACAGCACCTGTTGAAAAAGGACAAATCAAATCACAACAAGCACAAATCGGCTATGATGACGACAAACTGATTGTATTGGGAAAAAAAAACCCAGTGTGCATTTGTGTCAGGGAAAGCATGTTTTTGTGACATTGGTTTCACAAAAATTTCTCATATCAAGCAAAAAATATTCACTGTATAGAATAGAATTGAATGTCTTGCAAAATAGTGAGAAAATAGTCCCTCATCATCAGTAAAAACATAATAAAAACGTTATTGTATCGTATTTCTTCAAGTAAACCTTCCTAAATATTGTGCAGTAGTACTATAAATCAGCATATCAGAGGTTTGACCCATCACTCAAACAATAATTATGCACAATTATGACAAATGTAAATTAACTTGTAATTGTACAGCAACTTTCCAGTCATATCACCCAACCGCTATAAGGTTTAGGGATGTAGAAAGTATAATAATGGAATTGATCCAACAACCTTTCTGATTGGAAGGTGACAGCTTATCCTCCTGAGCTACAGCCACACCATAAAAGACCAAAAAAGGTCCATTTTTATTTGACCTAGGGACAGAATGGGAACCATTATTGATGCCAGATTGTACATTTCTTCTTAAACACTCATTATTTTCTGTCCGGGACATCAGAACTAATCCCTTGTTGATTTTCTGTCTCAGATAATGTCCTTTTGGTTTCTGTAGGATTACATGTGCCAATCCCTGCAACTGTTTATTCTCTCAGCTGTGGCAAAACAGTTACAGCCTTTTAATGTATAACATTTATCTACTGGTTCACCAGTACTGGAATGACACTGCTGACACTAGATTTAAAGATCTGGGAAGTTTGTACTGGTAGGCTTAGTCAGCATAGTGGGAATTTGTTTATCCTTGAGATCTATCATCCTGCAACTTTTATGCAAATCAAGTCCAAGACACTTGGATCAAATGAAAGTGTCGTTACCAGGCTTCTGCAGAGCTGGATGACATGCAGGAGATTATTCAGCCATTTCATTCAGGTCTGCTGGATGCATCTAAAAGTTGCAGGAGGTTGGATCTCGAGGGCAGGATCTGGGCGCTCCTGTATTAGATGGAAATCAAGTTTATTCATTAAAAACTTTCCTTTTTCCTTGTTAAAAGAAAAACTGTTAGTTTATTTATTGTTTCCTTTCATTTTTCTTTCCCTTTTCCTTGTTAATTCTTCACAGGACCCCAGAAGCAAGCACAAGTTCAAGATTCATACGTACGGCAGCCCTACGTTCTGTGACCACTGTGGATCTCTTCTGTACGGGCTCATCCACCAGGGGATGAAATGTGACAGTAAGTATCACTCCGCCTTTGGAAGTGTGCGCGGCTACATGGGTGCACCTGTGTTTAATAAGCTGGGCTGGTTTCTTTGAGCCAGTTCTAATGAGAACAGATGGGAATAGCCTTGTGCTTTCCTACACTCCTCTGCAGCCCAGGCAGAATTCACTGTCCTGCCCCACTGAGTCGTCTATGTGTCCCCATTCTTTCCTTATTATGGGGTGTGTATGACCCTACTCCTTTTCCGTTTTTTATCTATTATTTAGTCATCTTTTCCTCCAACATATTCTCTAACCTTTACATTTTCTTTTCTCCCTCTTTTGTATCCCTCTCTGTACTGTCTCCTCAGTCCCCTCTTCCCTTCAGTCTCCATTTCCTTCTCTTCTCTCGTACTCTCTTCATCCATCTGTGGGTCTCTGGTGGGGGCCTCATCACAGATGGTAATGGAAGCACACCAGAACAAATTGATATTGGGAGACCATATTACGAGGTACTTGACCATCTCCCCTTGTCTCCTCCCAGCATTGTCGGCCTGACAAGCTGCCGGGAGGACAAGACAAAGCAAGAGGACAGTTTTGCGAGAAGAATAAAGTGGGAGAAAATAGAGAGAGGTGTCTTTCTAATGCCAGAGATGCAAAGAGATATATTTTCAATGACACTTCTTTAATGTTAGCTTTTTTTTTCCTGCAAAAGAGAACCCTGAAGAGAAAAACTCCCTCTACTTACACTCTTGCCATGCAGCTCGTCACGTTCTATGAAAGACAAAAGTGACTGAGCACATTTCTTAAAGCTACATTTCTCTGTTAGTCCTCTGTGATGTCATCTGTTTACAGCGAATGAAGCCGTGCAAGTTCAAGTGTGGTGATAATACATTAATGTCAAAGTGCCACTTACCAGCAGCTCTTCTGATCTGAAAGGCACCAGGGAAACAGCAGAGGTACCGGGGGAAACGACTGAAAAATGAAGGTTATAAATAACCATTTAAAAGTAAAAAAATAAATAGATCTCTACATTTTATTTTTACTCTAACTTCCTTGTTTATTTTCTGCGTATATAGAGGTGTTATTTTTCCCGGCACTGCTGCCCTCCAGCTGCAGCTCAAGGAGAAAACATTAACCAGTTCCTGGTAATTGATTTTGGAAGCATTTTGAAGGTCTTCATTTGAGCTTTTTAGCTCAAGTCTTGATAGAGTTGAAGGTTTTGATGCTAAAATTGTGGTGGCACCATCAGAGCGCTGTGCCAACATGATAGCAGATATGCCAGGTGAGATTTTTATTGTGTTGGCTACTGTTTGGGGCTATTTATGAAAAATTTATGGGGGTTTTATCAGTTTATGTTGTCGCAAATAATTTGCATAGAAATAGTTCAGTAAAATTTGCATTAAAGATTCATTTCAGACTTTTATTAATCGGTTTTTATTTGCTTCGTTTACTGTGTATCTACCCTCATCCGGTTCTTTTCTCATCACAATAAACCAATTATTTTTTGCTCTTCTCCGTCTGAAACACAATTTTTCTTGCTGTATCAGTCAAACTGCACAAACCTTTATTAAACCTGCAGGAACATGGAAATAACCATGCTTACCCAGTTCTGTATGCATGGATGACTCAACTTCACTTTTATATGCAGGAAAGAATTTTAATGTTTCAACGGGAAGCTGGGAGATTACACATACGAGTCAAATAACACTAACACAAAGTCCTGCTCAGATAAACTACACACTGTGTTTGTCTCTGTGTTGTGTCTTCTTCCAGCCTGTGACATGAACGTGCACAAGCAGTGTGTGGTCAACGTGCCAAGCCTGTGCGGGACAGACCACACAGAGCGACGGGGTCGCCTGTTCCTGAAGATCGATGTCAGCGGGGACAGGCTACACGTCACAGGTTAGTTTTAACCTTTACCTGTAGCTTTAGCACGTTAGCTGTTTGCTCACAGAGTGATGTTAGCAAGCTGCTCCCATATGTGTGTGTGTGTGTGTGTGTGTGTGAATGCTCACAGATATCACAAGTTTATCCGCCTTTAAAGCTTTGATTGGCTGTAAATGACTTGTTTTATTATAAATTATTTATTTTAGTTTATTTCTGACACATAGCTGATACTCTCTCTGGGGAAATGGATCATATCATCCTATGAAATATAATAAAAACAGAAAGTATCATTTATAAAGCTCATACACAAATACTTCATTGATAATGGTGCACAGAAATATCAAAATGAAGTATTTACTGAAAGCTTTTACACTTGTTGGCAGCAACGCATCAGGAGGAACACACGACTGAGCTGCAGGTCATTAGATTAACTGGAAAAAAGTTTTCCAACATCAAGAGTTGAAGTAGTCCATCATCTACCGTCCATACGGTAGATAAGGATTGTTGTGAAGCACTCAGTTAAGCAAAGCACCTTTCATACACCTCCACCATATTTAGCAGTCAAGATGGGTAAAAGAAACCCTTTTTGCATTGTTTTCTGTCCACAGCAGCATGCTGGTAAAATGGGGAGTAAAACTGAATCTGCAGGTAATGTGACTTCAGTCAGTCACAACAGAAAGCTAAAAAAAGAACCAACACTCACTCCAGAGATGAGATAGCTCATAAAATATGCTTCTGTGTCAGCATTAAAATTAAGTCAGCAAGGCCTTTGTATTCTGCACATTGTGTGTTTGTGTTTGTGTATTTTCAACACCTCTAAATTATCCTGCCAGTCAACAGCAGCACCTGGGGTGGAGATCTCTCCAGCAGCGTTAAAACCCTTTTGGCAGGCAGAGAAATGACTGCTACGTCACTTCCACAGTTTCTCTTTCTACATGATCAGATATTTACGCGCACCGTGGCGGGACCATGGCCGTCAGGGAGTTTTATTCCTGAGACCATTATGTTGCCAGCTCAATAAGGATCAGAGAGAAATAACCTTGAGCTGCTGCAGGAGAGTGACAGGTGTGATTGACTGGGATATATATTGCTTTCGTAAAAATGTGTTTGTTGTTAGAGAGGGGTATAAAGTTCTGCTGTACAAATTAATGCTGATCTTTTTTTTTTATTTGCTGTGCTCTACACAACAACCATCTCTTGTTGGTACACTGCTGAACATGCTTTGATCATCTGCGCTACACGTCCCCCTTTATGTATCCATATTTGTGTCTGCTGGTAAATTTTGATTGCTATCAGGGACGATGACTGCGCTGGTCTTGTTGACATGGTTACCTGAGTCAGATTTGGCAAATCAGAGCAAAGTTAAGCTAAGCTGTCTCAGATGGATGCTGTTGCCATGCTAAATTGATGTGCTTTCTCCGTCTCCCTCATCCTGTTGTCCTTGATTTTTTTTCTCTCAATGTTTACACACACCGGAACGCCCACCACCGTTCCCATGATGTGTTGGAGCCACATTACACTGGGATTGCTTCAAGGAGTTTATTTCAGTATGGTCTGCATGTAACTGATGGATGTGAATATTTGTGGATAAAGCCGCTGGAATCTGTGTTTGTTTTCATCAAGCAGCTGATTTGTCTTCATCAAAGCTGCAGCTAATGATCTTAGTCAGTTCATTCGTTAGTGCTTAAACCTGTTTGCAAAAGGTAAAGACTGTCTGATCTGAAATATGTTAAACTCCAAGAGGATTGTTGAGGTGTCTGTAACTATTTACAGTTTTTTTTTGCATTTGAAGAAACAATTAATCATAACATGGATCCAAAGTCACACCAATAGCTACTATCTGACTGCCCAGTGCACCACACAGAGCAGCTTTTACTATTAACCTTTTTTAAGTGCTTTCAGCTACATTTATTATTGATAGATGGTTAAACAAAGCAGCTGGGTTAACAGATAGCACTCGTAACAGCGTCTATGAATCCATCATTCATGAACACTTGTAGCATCTGAAAGCACCAGTTGGTGTTGGAGATGGCGCTCGCAAACACCAACTGTTGTTTAAGATAGCATTTTAAAACTAGACTGAACATCCAGTTTAAGGGAATATGAGTCACATAGTACTGCAGCCTCACAGCGAGGAGGTCACCGGTTCAAATCTCGGGTCGGACAGTCTTTCTGTGCGGAGTTTGCATGTTCTTCCCATGTTAGCGTGGGTTCCTCCGCTTCCTCCCATCATTTAGAGTCATACATGGGGCAGCTGTAGCTCAGGTGGAAGAGCAGTTGTCCTTCAGCCAAAAGGTTAGGAGTTCAATTCCAGGCTTCCCCTG
>JBAMIG010000022.1:10141057-10158139 GCA_037177335.1 Kiunga ballochi
GGTGGATGCTGGGCTCGTTCCGGGGTGAGGTGGCTAGGATCCTTGTTCAGGGCTGGCAGCCATTGGCCCTGGATTTGTGGCAGGTTGGAGTAAGACGAGACACGGACAGAATTAGAAATGACTGCAACTGTAAGGAAAAAAGAAAGTTGCATAATCTTTGTTTCAAACTTGTGAAACTAAAAGATAAAAATCATCAGGGGTGTTCCTGATTCCTTCACCTTTCTGGCTTTCTAACATTTACTATACTGTTTATTCTGAAAAATGTTACTTTTACGTGTCAGAATAACTATCTGAAATATCATGTGGACAAGTTTAGGACATGTTCTTCATCCTCCCACCTTTTCCTGCAGTGAAGCCCACAAAGCGTCTACGTACTCATTTAATAACATACGCATTACAAAACACATGCACACAAAGAGTTAAATAAAATGCTGATACAACATGTTCAATATGACCACAAAATGAAGAATCAGCCTCATAAATATATATAAGCATGCATGAAAAACTGTAAATAGACAGACAGATGATACGCTTTATAAATCCACTAAAGGAGAAATTCATTTCCCACCAAACATTATATATATTCAGACAGAACAGACAGAAAATATAAAGAGCAACATAACAAATAGAATATATATTTATATGTATATAATAAGGATTTATTTATAAAGTGAATTTCACAGATAAAAATCAAAAAGCACTGTACATAAAATATATATATTAAAAACATGGTTTAGCATACGCTTTCCTCCAAAGTGATGTAAATCAGAGAATAAGAACAACACAAGAAATCAAACAACAGAGGACAGCCTAGATAAGGGACAGTCAGACTATTATCATGTGGTGCTAGAAGCCGTGATTCTTTCCCCTCATTTGTTCCCAGTATCATCAGTGCTGACCTGGCATGAAGAGCTGGATAAATCTCTCCAAGTCAAATAGAAGAGTAAAACTAAGTTCAGACATGCTCCTTGAACAGGTCACTTTTTAGCTTGTTCTAGAAAGTAAATAAGGACAGAAATCAGAAAATCTGACAGCTTTAGGAGCAAAAGAGCTTCTAAAACTAAATGTTGTTTTGTATTTATGTCTCTGAGCTCCCATGAGTAACTCTTTCTCCGTGTCTCCTCTTTCCTCCAGATTGCTCCAACAACTTTCTCTTCATTTTGAACAACAGCTGCTGGAAGCCATGAGCGCTTGCAGCAGGAAGGCTCTGACTTTACTCAGCAGCGTGTTTGCAATCAGCGGCCTGGGGTTGCTGGGAGTGGCGGTGAGCACAGATTACTGGCTCTATCTAGAGGAAGGCGTCATTTTACCTCTAAACCAGAGCACTGACATCAAGACTTCACTGCACTCTGGCCTGTGGAGAGTCTGCTTTCTGGCTGGTGAGTAGCATGGATTTCTCTGTGCCACAGGACCTTAACAGTTTATCGTTTACGAGTCAGGGCTGTGGCAATGACGATGGCACTCATAAACTGTAAGTATGGCTGCAGAAGAGACGCGATCCTGTCACATATTCTCCCTGCAGCTGCCAGCTTAGAAAGTCACACTACATTAGTGTATCCGAGCATGTGTGTGTATGTGAAAGGTGAGCTATGATTAAGTGTGAAATCAAAGTTGCAAAGTGATAGAAAGACAGCAGAAATACCGAAAGAGAGTCCAGTGTTAGCCGCATACACACAAACAGCATCCTCCAGAAACAGATGTCATCTGATAGCGCTGCAGGAGAGGATGATACCAGCTGGTGTCTGTGTGACACTGACTGTGAAATTCTCTTCACAGGATGTGATGGAAGTAAGAATGAGGGGGGAAAAAAGCAGAGGTTGATGACTGATTATGAGGGAAAATGGCATCTGGAGCTGAACGAGGAAAGGGAAATCCACACGTGATTTACTGAAAACACTGTTTATTTCTAAACTTGGAACTTTTGTCTAAGTTTGTGCAGCAGACAACAAATGTAGTTTACATAGCCTGCAACATGCTACGTGAACACATGTAAAGCTGATTTGCCAGATGTCGTGAGGGCCGCAGTCCTGCTGGTTTTGAGTGTTTTGTCTTGCAGCATCTGATTAATGAGACAACTTGACTGAACAGAACGTAAACTGTGTAGATGTTTCATTTAAAGTAGGTGTGTTGCATCAGGGGGCGATCTGAAAGCTGGACACCCCTGATGCGCTTCATAAATGCACCTCACGTTTCAATGTTAGACAGGTCTGGACTGCAGGCAGGCCGATCTAGTTACCTGTATGTCTTCATATAAAGTCTTGGTGTTGTAACACAGAAAGCAGAGTGGCGTTGTCTCACAGAAATAAGTGGTCCTAAAAACGACGTCCCTGCTATGACTGACAGTATATGTTGCTCCAAAACCTTCCTTGTACCTTTCGACATTAAATCCACCACCGTATGCTGGTTTTTGAACTTGTCCTGATTACAATCTGGTTAGTCCTTTCCCTCTGTGGCCTGGAAAACACAACTCCCAGGATTTTCATGTAGTTGGTTTCTGGAAGTACAGTAGTTGTTACATGGTTTTAGCTCCCCATGGGATGGTAGAGTTTCTACCTTTGTTTGAATATGTAGCAACACACAATGGTTTCTGATGGTGTCTTAGCACTCGTGGTAATATGATTTAGATAAGGATGGTTTGTAATGCAGGGATGAGGGATCAAAGGTCAGTCTTGGTTTTAGACCTTGCTGTTTACGTGAAGAGGTTTCTGTAGAGCCTGAATCTTTTACGGATAAGAACTAGAAAGGATTAAATTCATACATCTTTTGCACGGAGAAACATTGTTTCCAAACATTTGGACTATTTGCTCCCGCAGACTCACAAAGCGAACCTCTCTCCATCCTTGCTTATGAATGACTGAGCTCTTATTACCAGTAATGACTCTCACTGGTTTCTAATGAACCTTTTCACCTGTGGATGCTTTTTGAGCATCCCTTAACCTCTCTGGTCTTGCTCCACGTGAGTTGTGTAATTTGCTGGACTCAACCGGAAAAGAAGAAAGGACAGAAGGACAGCAGAGAGGAAAAAAAGCAAAACACAAAGAGAAGAAAGAGAGACACCACAAAGGAAAGAAAGTAACCTAACCAAACGCTATTCCATCTGCCACGCCAGTACAGAAAACAAAATAAATATCTCTCAGGGCCCCACAGAGGTCAAAGATCTACAAATGCTACATATGCCATAAATGAACAAGCAAAGCCTATTTAACCTGAGTGAATAAACCTATAGAACAGCTCAGTGACCCTTGTGATCATTGCGTATGTACGGGGTGAAAAGTGCTCACAGAAAGATGATCATGCCAAGCCCGTCAGAGGTCAGAGGCAGACCTTTGGGTGGAGCTTCCTCCCACAGTCTAAAAGCTTTTTAGCTGCTAACTACTCCATATGAATGAGTATGATAGTTTTTTTTTACTACTTCAAGTAATATTCTTTGATTTATGGTTGATTTAGTCTTTATTAACCCTCAGGTTGTTTTCTGTCTCTATAAAAGCTCAGCTGCAGACTCTGTGATGCAATGCACACATCTGACAAGCACTGAATCTCTTTGTTCCTGCTTTTCATACCATTATTTAGGATCTTTTTTATACCTTGCATGTCAATTATCATTGTAGCTGCCCTGTCACCATTTTAACCAGTTAAATCCTGTTTCTTAAAGCCACAGTGAGGAGGTTTTAGAACAAAGTTATGTCAAAGCCTTAATACGATGAATTTGGTGATTTAAAAAAAAATTGATTGATTTAGCAAAGTCAGAGTGAAACCACACCAGAAAGCAAGCAGCTAAAAGGTTTTATTTAATGCAAAATTCATGCTTGGAGAAACATTTAAAGCAGAAAGCAGTGGGCAGGAGAGGAAAAGTCCAAACCAAATCCTGCAAGGGAGCAGAGTAAACAAAGGGGTATGTATGGAGGGAAGTGCTATCAAACACAGGTGTGAAGGAATTAAATGATTAAACACAGATGGGGAAACTAAAAACAGAAACTAACGTGAACTGACATGCATAAAAAAATAACCAAAACAAAATTAAACAGGATGTGATGAGCAGAAACTTTAGCTGCATAAAGATTCACGGTTAATATCATTATTACCCTTTCTTGCTAATCGGAAGAATGGGTAAAAAGTGCATGCCCATCTAGTTTGAGTGATTTAGAGTATTACCCTCATGGAGTAAAAAAGCTTTCTATTTGTAGCAAATTGTGTCCCATTAAACCTCCAGGTGCGGGCACACTGTGACAAATAATCTGAAAAATGACTCACACTCATCATATGTATGGGTTTTGCCACGTCTACCTTTTTCTCTGGCTAAATCCTGCTGCAACTTTATTTTTACCTGAAGTTCTTACCATTACACCAGTGCAATGTCTAAAATCACCTTCAGTCATTTTCACACAACACTCGTGTAAAGCTTCACATATTCAGCCTCTGTTTTAAGTTTCTCTCTTTTGCATTTGCAGGTGACGAGTCCGGCCGCTGTTTCACCATCGAGTACATCATGCCCATGAGTGTCCAGCTGACGTCAGAGTCCACAGTGAATGTGCTCAGTGAGTTGGAACAACTTAAACTGCCCATTTGAATGGTCTACTTCAGGCCATTCATGCAACCAGCTGGAGTATTTTTATAGGAAAACCTTGTTGCTTTCTAATACCACTGCATTCAGAAATGAGGCAGCTGGATGCAGAAGTCTGACTCATCTCAGGCTCATAATACCTACTGCCTCCTCAGACATTTGCCTCATAGGTTCTTTAGCGTAGCTCAAAGACAATCTACACACAGAGTGATCACTGTTAGTAAATCATGTGATTTTTGCGAGAGAGAGACAGAGACAAAAGAGCTGATGTTAAACATAAATTCATGTTGGATTTTATTTCAGGACTGGTATCATTACTTCCCCCAAGAAAACCCTGCAGTCCTTTCATCTCATTCAAATGAAACAATCACATTCCCAGAAATGTTTGGATTATTATGACAGGATGACTCAACAAGAAGCTGACCTGTGGTTTAATAGCTCTCATTCTGGAGCTGGAACTACTTTCCTATAAGTAGGATCACTTAAACTAAAAACAAGGAGTCTTACTGAGATGTGAGAACCCAGCAGCCCAGCAGGTCAGAAGCTGGAACAATATTTTTCAATCAAATCAGAAGCCTTCAAAGTTAAAAAATAATTAAACAAAAAATATATGATAAAAAAGTGTAAAACTGGGCAAAATCTATAGGTGTGGGAAAATAAGGAGTGCAGACAAGAATAGGGATAAATGTGACAGAGAGCAAAAAAAACAAGAAAATACAAGCGAGAACCATGACTGTACACACAATAATCATTCTGAAACATCTATTTAAACATAATAATCATTACTAATACATTACGTTTATTTTATTAACATTTTTGACAAACATGTTTTTAATCTTCATTTTATTTATTTATTGAGGTTGAGAAGCCAGCAGGAAACAAACCTCACTGAACTGCTAAATGTAAAGCATCAAATAACACTAAAGCTAATGAAACTATAAGAAACTAAAATGAAAATCTACCTGCTTTCATTTTAATAATTTAAACTCCTGTGAGAGTGAAAGTTAAATCTCAGACCTGATGTAGGCGATGAGCTAAAAGGTTTTTAAGGGACTTTAGAAAACCCGCAGACGCAGCAATACTCCTCTGAAGCTGCCTTCAGGTGCGTTTGGTGGATTCAGTAATGAAGGTTTTCCACTGCATCACCAGCAAGTCCTTCTTTATCAGCTGTTTTATTTTTATTTTGTGTTTGGTCTGAAAGGATGCTGGAGGTGATGATGATGATTGTATATAGATCTATAGAGTTTACCTACATACACAATGATATTTATGTATCTGAATTAATTTTTAATCCATACATAGACTGAACATGCCCAACATTTTCTGTGAGGGTAAAACAGCATCTTTCCTCCTCCTCCTCCTCAGAGATGATTCGCTCAGCGACTCCGTTCCCTGTGGTCAGCCTCTTTTTCATGTTCATTGGTTTTGTCCTCAACAACATTGGGCACATCCGTCCTCACCGCACCATCCTGGCATTTGTCTCTGGGATCTTCTTCATCCTGTCAGGTACTCAGAGCTCCCTTCCTCTGAATCCTATCTCACCATGTTTTTCTCTCGTTAATCCTTGACTGATTGGATTTGTGTAACCTGTCAGGTCTCGCTCTGGTCGTTGGTTTGGTGCTGTACATCTCCAGTATAAATGATGAGATGCTGAACAGGACAAATAGCAGCGAGGCCTATTTTTCTTATAAGTACGGCTGGTCCTTTGCCTTTGCTGCCTTCTCATTTCTGCTGACTGAGGTGAGACGCTGACTTTTTTTTTTTTTCCAGCAATCCATCACTGCTCAACTTTCTACATTCAATCTGTAGATTTAATACATACAGAAACAAAAAGTTTTACATTTACATGAATATAATCAATACATTAACTTTTTTTTTTTAAACCAATCTCACTCTATGTGAACACCTACTGTCCTCTAGTGGTCATAATGACTGCAACATTGTAAGAAGGCTCTGGAAGGCTGATATAGCAACTTTGTGACATATTAGCATATGTGGCTCACAAGGAACAGTAACCCTATCAGTGGGGTTTTATGCAAATGTTTTCCACTTTTTACCAACACAGAAAGTCTGAGCACACCAACAATATAAGCTCCTAACAGTAGAAAGAATCTCTGTTTGGTATTTAGGATACAGAAATAAAGGCTCTTTCTTCTGTGCAGAGTGCTGGTGTCATGTCTGTCTACCTGTTCATGAAGCGCTACACAGCAGAGGAGATCTACCAGCCTCGCCACCCCAACTTCTACCGCCCTCGCCTCAGCAACTGCTCTGACCACTCCAGTCAGTTCCTCCATCCAGAGGCCTGGTCACGTGGACGGAGCCCCTCAGACATCTCCAGCGAAACTTCCCTCCAGATGAGCACCAGCTACCCCGCACTCCTTAAATGTCCAGACTATGACCAGGTGTCATCTTCACCCTGCTGAGGGCTCATCCTCCAGACCTGAAGCCATCTGAGGCTCACTGAAGGGTCTCATAAGGGCAAGAAGCCAAGAGAGCACAACGTTTGTTTCAGGAAGAATACAAATGATTAAAGTTTGGGCCATTTTGAATGTGGGCAAAGAACATGAAGTGGTTTTAGCTTTGTATCGAGTCAGAAAATGCTCTTTTTTATTCTAGGGTAGTAAAACTACAGCGCATTCCTGGATAGGAGCAACGCTTGTGAGTTTTAGGAGCACAGTGTGTCTTCCTAAAAAAAGAAAAAGCATTAAAGTCTCATAACTGTTTCTTTTTTTAGATTAACATAAAATACATTTAATCTTTATCTGTAGTTCTGTTTTGTTGTGTTTACCTTTGAGTGCCTCTTACTCTTACTGTGATGTCTTTGCTTCTTTGAACAGAAAACAGTTTGAATGTCTTGTTATTATTGATCTTATCATTCTAGCACTCAGCTATGGCAGTATTTTTGCAACGCTGCAATAATTTTTAGTTGTATCAGTTATCAAAGTCTCATTGTCGGAAGGAATTATTTTCTATCCCTATATATAACCTTTTTCCTTCAGCATGCACAGCAGCAAAGGTTACTCATCATATTGAGCAATATAGTCAAACAGGAGTTTAAAATGTTTTACTTTCATGCAAAACAAAAGAAGACATCACTCAGGTCTTAGACCTGCTTTTAAAAATGTATTCCAGTATGAATTTTACCATCCAAACCACAGATATTTATTTACTTATAACAGGGTTACATCTCTAATAAAGTGTCCCAGTGCATCTGTGAGATGTGCCATCCATCCCCACCTTTAAAAGCCATTTATGTGACGCCGTTTATGTGACATGTACAGGTGGACATATTTAATCTTTATGTAAAAATAATGCTGCTTATATGTTGCGTTTTGCTCATGGTGTAGCCACCGTCTCATAGCAAAACAATCGTTCTGCCTGAAGATGATTCACCTGTAAATAAACTGTTATATGTCAGTGTGAAGTTATGGCTGATTTTTACCTGATATCTGAACATACCCACAAGAAGAGATATATGTGTGTGTGTGTATATATATATATATATATATATATATATACACAGTATATACAGACATTCTTCATTGCCAACATGCTGACTGGCTTTCGGTGTGCTGATACTGTGCAAAAGTCTGAAAACAGCCTCATTTCCTGTTAGTTTGCTTGCAGTGATTCACATTTTCTTGCAAACTTTCAAACTTGCATAGAAAAGTTTTTCACTGTCAACTTTTTCACTTCTTTCTAGATCAGTCTTTGTCTCTGACTATTTTGAGGATATCTTAACAAGCTGCTTGACACATATGCATGAGCCATTTGTGCGTAAACCTAAGGCACTAGCCTCACACACATACACACTGTTGTCTGCACACACAACCGTGGGGCATACTTAAAGAATGTATTTAAATGGTACCTTCAGACAGTTTGCTTCTGGTAATCTTTCACTTTGCTTAGTGAAATTTATCAAAGACAACAATTTGACAGACTTACAATCGTATTTTTGCACCAACTAGTTAAATCTAGAAGAGCTATTAGCAGGAAACTTGACATGTATCGATCAACATGATGTGCATTTTGTTTCTCTAAAAAATATGAGGACACAAGAAAAAAAATAAAATAAAATAACGGACCAGCAAAGACCTGAGAGGATCATGTAGCCCTTCCATTACACCGTCGACTGTTTACTGAAGCATTAGTGTAGATGGCCTCCATGGATGAGGGGCTGCCAAGAAGTCACAAGCATGAAAAGCAGAGATAGTGAAAGCTTAGATATGGCAATCTGTACTAAATTAGTGTTGGATCCTCCAGAGCCTGCCTCAACACAACAAAAGCAAGATTAAGTTGAAAAAGAGGCACTCTACCTCCAAGGAAGAGCCTTAAAGATGTATTCCCCAAGACTGCTTAATCTTTTAAGGCCAGACTCATAGTAAAATAGTAAGAAAAGGCCAAATTTTTTAATTTAGCAGGGATTTTTACCATTTAGCACCATGTGAGATATCAAAATGACCACAGTGTAAACGGTTTTCTATTAGCAGATAGAAGAAAGTATTGAGTTGTGTTCAACAGGATCAGCTGGTGCAAAAAGTCTCAGAAACTGTAAGTATCACCTGTCACCTTCATAAGGTTAAAGAGGAGGCTACTCAAACTGGTTTTGATGCTGTGGTTCAGACGATGGTGGCGGTGATCATTTGCCTTTCGGGTTGAATAGGATTGTATGCTTTCCCTTCATATTTCCACTTGCTGTTGACACGTTTTAATAAACGACTATCTGATTTCTGTTTACTTGTCAACACAAGAAATAAGGGCTTAAGTCTTTTGTGCAGTTTTATATTTACTCTTCATTTCTCATTTACCGGCTTAAACTATTTATGCAGAATCTGTACACAAAAAATATGTTTCTTACGAATTTTCTTTAAAAAAAAACAACAACTAACTAATCATTGACTTCTGTTAAAATTTAACCAGTAAATCTCAGTAGAGGGCGCCACCTCTCCACTCCTTTTGCTCCACAGCTTTTTGCACAAACACGTCTATCCTAATGACTTACCTGTCTGTGTTCAGTGAGCATTTATGTCACTCATGCAGAGGTGCACAGCACGGCTCGGCAGGATGGATGTGATACAACATTGTAGGAGCAAAACATCTTAGCGTTTCATGAATCGCAGCTCATTTTTTATGCAAACATGTAAATAATGAATATGCCACAGATCTGCTATAAGCTTTATGTATACTTTATGTAAATACATGTAATGTACAACGTGACCAATAGCTTTTACAGAGAATATAAAAGTTAATGCGACTACATGCCCACGCAGGGCAGTAGATCATATTGAGCCCTGCCTACAAGGATTTCTTTTGATTTTACAATCACATAAAAAACTATTGGTGTTTTTGACATCATCTTCATCAGTTATATTTTCATCATCACTGCTTTTACTTCACCAATATTATCATTAACAACAAACATCATATTGATTAGTATCTTCATTATCATTATAAATACGACCATCATTCATGGCTTTTTAACAGCTTTGTCACAGTTACCAAAATTCTCTTCATCATCATCATCATCATCATAAGTGTTGTTAGTTAATGTCTTCTGATGATTGTGTTTAAGGCTTTTGCAAAGAAGACCCCAAACTTGTGACACAGAGTGTGCATACTACAACAAAGAGACAATAATAATATATACAAACATAACTTATGCTGAACATTTACAGTTAATATCAAACCATTTCACAAAATGAAAATAAATACAGAAATGATGGCTGGTTGGTTTTTAGGCTTTCTAAAAGGGAAACACAAAAGCAAGCAAGGATCTTTAGGAGTACAAATGCAAACAAGCTCACAACAATATATCGACCTTCACTAACAAACAGGAAAAAAAAGATCAAAACAAAGCTTAATAAACTGGTACCTGTTGTGTTTTTTACCCATTAAAACCACCTTTGGACCGAAACGACGTTCTCAAATGTATCATTTGAAAGTTATTTTCCTTAAGATGTTCATTCAATCAGATCAGAATATTTTCAGCATATTTCCAAAAAGCATCTTCCTCTTATTTGCTTTTTCACCTTCCTGACAGCTCCTCTTCTACAGCTTGTGAAAGCTGTGACTGGTGTCTTTTCATGCCGTAACGTCTGAGCGTCAGTGACATTTAACACAAGTTAAATGGTATACTCTTTTTTACATATTTAGTAGGGTAGTAAACGACTGGCAGTAAAATCTTAAGGATTACAACTTTCACATCCAAAAAGCAGGTTTAATCTGAATCCTCTGCAGAAAGCACCATAGCTAACAAATTAAAGTAAAAAGTATGCACATTTAAAAAGTCTCTGCTTAATGTAGATAAATGAAATCAGTCCAGCTGACTCAAGACTGCAAATCTGTGTTTAAAACCCAAATGTAAGCTGTTTCTTTTCTGAGCTTACTCTGAGCAGGGCACCTGGAGAGAAAAATTCTGCACCAGAGTAAGACGACTACACAATCCAGCTGTACTGATTCAACCACCGTCCCTCAAATGTGCCCCTCTGTGTCTCGTCCCACCTTTTTTTAAAGTGTGTTTTAGCCCCACAGTCCATCAGCATCCATCTGACTGCTGATAGTGGAATTGAATTTTAGTAAAGCACAGTGGAGGGAACATTTGCATCATTGATGCACCCATACAGTAGATGCTGTGTGCACTGACAACATGCACACTGCAACACACACACAAACAGAAACATCTTGGTTTATAATAACCCTCATGCATGCATGTGCACCTGAAACATGGCAGTTGTGCTTAAGGGGAGATATGGAAACTTATTATGACCATGAGAAAGGAGAAACAAAAACAGGCTTGTTGGTCATTTTGCTTCTTTGTGTAAAAACAAAGTGCACATTTTTTGCATTTCTTGGAGTCCTAAATGTCCTCCTAACAAGCACAGTTAGCTTGTAGAAGATAAGTGAAGTCTTGCTTCCAATCCGAACAATCATTTCTGATCAGTTTCCAGCGTGCAGTTTTTATGAAGGAGTGAAAGATGGAGGGCGTCGAATGTTGACAAGATTGTCCGTTTCACTTCTTGTTGGCAATGCGCCTTTTCCTGGTGGCCAACATGTCGTAGAAGGGGTCTCTGCTAATGCTGGCCCTAGAAAAACCAATCAAAGGACAGCGATTAAATAAATTAGGTCATGAGAAGAGGGTCTCAAACATCTTTGATATGGAAATCTAGGCACATTTATACGGACCCCTGTCTTAACTAGATTGCAAAAAAAAAGAGAAGAAAGTTTGTGCAATGACCTAGTTTGGTTTCCATGGTTTCAGAAAGCGAAGCCCCCCTCCCAAGTTTTCTTTTTTTTTCGTCATTTTTTTTCTTGGTACTCGGGTTTTCTGGAACCTCTCATAAGAACCATCTCCCAGAACTCTGCTGAGAACATAATAAAACATACAACCACACTGTTTCCCCTTTGGCCGGCCTGAAGGTGGGCAAACAATGACGCTGGATTACCAGCTCTTTTCCGCTCCCTTATTCCCATTTTTTAGAGTGATGGAGAGGCAGCTCACAATGAGAGCGAGTGAGTCAGGAAGCCATTTGGGCTCCTTTGAGAAGCCCAGTTTCACAGCTGCTAAATCCTGTTAGCACCAGTACAAAGCGAGAAGAGGCTCAACCCCCCACTGCGGGTATCTGATTCCCTTTGTAACGCCACACGCTCATAAATGAGCCTGCATATGATGACTATGGCTTCTTTTACAACTCGCTGTAACCTAATTTTTTATAAAACAATGACTCCACAGCAGAGTGATCAAATCCAAGTAAGGCTGCCATGACGAATGTAACATTTTTCTCCATTTTTGTCATTGAAAACAGAAAAAACTTGACATATTTAATTGAATGGCAAATCTTAAAATGAGACACTTTTTACTGGTAAAAAGGCACGAAGTAAATCAGATCAACCACCAAAAGTAATCAAGTTGGTCCTTTATGATGCGCTTAAAGGGTGAGGGTATATACAATTCATCAGTTCTATAAAAAGCCTTAAAAGAACCCAGAAACAGGACCTGACTGGCTTACAGGCTTACTGGTTCATCCTGCTAAGGAGTGACTTATCCCTAATCATTTTCCCAATAAATTGAAGGTATGGAGAAATGACGTAGAGGGATTACACAATATTACGTTAAGCAAGTGCTCCGTTCTGCTGAGCCGACGCTCTTCGGCATTGCACCATATTTTATGTGGGAAATTTTAGGAGCATCTAATATGAAGGTTATCAACAGCAGTGTTATTACTGGGACAGCTTTCATGGTATCTAACTAAAAGAATCCACACTCATCCTGTCTGTTTTACAGTTTTAGGCATCGTAAAAAGTTAATGTTTCACCAGCAGTCATAGGGTTTCGACTGGTACCGTTTAAACGATTGTTGTCAATGTATGAAACTTAATTTAGCAAATGGGATTTAGCATACTTTACATTACTCACACAGGACTTGAAATACAGAAATAAATGGTCTGCTAGCATTTTATGGAGATTTTTCATCCAAAGCTACTTTAGCTGCAATATTTTTAGTGTCGCCTTTATCAAACAGCCATTTATTCCTACTCCCACTTTACCAGTTCAGGGTCACAGGGAGACACGAGCCACATCCCAGCTGCTACCAGTGACTATGCATGGACAAAAATCCATGAAGTCTCACCAATTTGGGAACACATGTTGACCAGTCAGCGATATTAGAGGTGAGGGAAAGTGTCTGAGCAAAGCTAGCTATAAACTTAATAAACACAACATGAAATCAGTATTTTATTCCACATTGTGTTTGATATGTTAAACTTTATACAATAAGTAAAGTGTAAACAACCTAAATGATCCTTTTCAAGAACAACAGTGCAGCTGTTATTAGGCTGAATCTTACTTAATGGATTTAATCCACTCCTCTTTCTCCTCAGGCGTGGGTGCTGATATCCTGTATACCACATGGTTGCCCTCGACAACACGCCCATCTGCCTCCGTCTTGCAGGCTTTGATCACCTGACCCTTGTGATTGGGGTTGTAGAGCTCAAAACAGTTCTACAGCAGGGACACAGAGCTCATTATTAGATTTGACTGAGAAATCTTTAAACACAAAGAATACTTTCTGACATGATACCCAGTAAAAAAAACTAAAGCTGTGGTCTCTAATGAGGTGGCACTCACAGGTTTTCTGGGCTCCTCAACCTCCCTGATGCTCAGATTCTCAAGTGGGATGATCCCACGAGGCTCCTTATCCTGCAGGAGAGAAAGACGGGAGACAACAATATGAGAGAACAAACAAAGAAGAGAGCAGATCAAGTAGGTGAGACATATATCATATATATATATATATATATATATCTCACTTTATATGTGTGTTTGTCTCTTCTTGTCCTCGCTGCTCTTTACTGGACCAGATAGTGTGTGCATGCAGCAGTCAGACTAGAGGACGGGACATAATGATAGTGTCCTGAAGGATAATACCAGGGTAGAGCGAGGATGTTGCTGATGCTGCAGTAAGTGCAAAGCAGCACTGATAAAATCTTTAAGCTCTACTCACAGTAAAGGCTGCTAATAAATATTCAGCGGATAAAATGCAGGAAGTCATAACTGACCCAGCAATAGTTAATATGATCAGCACAAACACTCGCGCTATTATAAAGATGCAAGTTGATGGTGAAAACTCACCGTTGTGTATTCAAAGTAGTAAAGGCAGTTGTCCGTCAGGATGAACCATCGTCTCTTCCAAGTTTTCACTCGGCCTCCTGACAGGAAGACAAAGAAGAGACGGGAATTGTCACAATGGACGCAGTGACAGACCGGCTGTCTCCCAGCAGGAAAAAGAGCAGGATATGAAACGCTCTCTAATGAGGCCGCCCCGCATCCTTTGTTTTTTCTTATTCTGATTTAAAAATGACATTCATGCTATAAATCAGCTGAGTGCAGCCATTTCATTTCCTCTGGCCGCTCACCACCAGCCACATGAACATGCGGTTCATAAATGTGTATAATATTTCACAAATTTAATTAGCACGTTTCCTGTGATTCTGCTATCATCTTTTCTGTGTCAAGTCCTACACGTTTGAGGTTTAACAAACTATATTTTTCAATCTGTACAGATAGGGATCTGATCAGGAATCAAACACAACAATCTTCCTAACTTCAGGTTTAGTTAAATGATGACTCAAACAGCTATAAATTATTTCCTACTTTGCCTATTCATTTTTTAGGAGCACAGGATAAAACTTCACTGGCTCTCTGAGGAGCTGAGCAAACTCAGCACTTGATATTAACCCACTAAGGTACCTAATGTGCAAAAACAACCAACCACGGACAACCAAACTCCACAGCAGAACACCGGGGTCTTGTGCATATATGTATTCACACTACATCCTTTACATAAAATATATATCATTGCATTATGAAAGTGTGTGCACAGACCGAACTGCAGCATTTCCTTCCTGTTTTCCTGGTTCCTCACATAAGTCTATATAAGCCACACAATTACAAAAGCACTGCACTTCCTTACATATCAATAGACTCTGGCTATTGAATTAGCATGGCCAAATTTCCGCTGTGCATAGAGAGATTTACTAAAAAAGCATTTACTCCTTTTCATCCTCCAGGGTTTATTTTTAGACTGTAAAATTAGAAATATTTTTGTGAGAACTTGTGCGGGAAAGGGCTCCAGGGAGGAATCGCACCAGAATATAATCATGTTAGGTCTGTGAGCCACAATGGGGCCATTTGCATTCATGCTCACAAGCCTGATGAGGCCACAGAGGCATTACACAGAGGAGGAAGAATGTGCAGGTCAAAGCCAGGTGTGAGTGCATGTATAAACATGGTAATAAACCTCACCACCTGCAGCGAGTTTGCCCTTTAACCCACGAGAAACAGCACCCAGGCTACTAAACATTCATTATGTTACGTAATAAAACTTTAAGTGTTGAAGAGAGGGTGCAAATAAACGGTGATAAGAGCCTATGTAAGAATGTAGGAACTGCTGGAACGGCTCAGTGATGAAATGAGCTTTAAATGAAAAACACATGGAGTCAAGTAGGAAGAAATTGGAAAAGAGCAAATGCGATCACCAGTTATGCATTGCCTTGCCCACACACACAATGTGTCCTCCTTTAATGCGAACCACAAGTTCCAGGTTCATAAATAGTACGCAACCACATAGGCTACAATGCATGCACGCTGGTGTGGTGGTTAGCAGCGCAAAAATCACAGCAAGAAGGTGGCAGGTTTGATCCTTTGCTCAGACAGCGACCTCTCTGTGTGGTGTTTGCACGTTCTTCCTGTGTTCTTCCAGCTTCTTCCCACCGTTAGGTTGTTTGGTCATTAGAAATTGTCCTTTTGAGTGAATGTGTGGGTGACTGGTTGGATGTCTCGCTGTGGTGGACTGGTGATCTGTCCAGGGTGTACCCAGCCTTGGCTCTAACTACCTGTGACCCTTCACTGGAACCCAAACCCCAACCTGAAACTAATCTGAAGGATCTCAGAAATTACTTTGTGCCTTGGGATAAATTCATCAAGACATCAAGTGGTGGTTTTTCATATGGAAAATGATTTCTTCCAGGTTTTTAGGACTGACAGGAGAAACCTGCATCATGGTCCTCTGTGATGATAGAGTGATAACATGTGTCCTGTGCCTGGCATAGAAGCACCGACTGCCTGATTTTCTGAAGTTTTGTCAGTTTTTGTCAGGTGACTCAGCAACGTACAGCTGAAGTCGCTGAGTCACCTGCCTTTTGTTGATCAGCCAACTTGGACAGCAAGTAGTCCAGTCTCAGACCAGTTAAAATAGTACAGATTGTAGTGTATGGAGTATTCTTCCTGGTTAAAATAGTGATTTTACGCTCCGCATTTGGGTGTAGCAGCTTAACAGGCAGGGCAAAAAGAACGACCCGTTGTTTTACAGATTCTTGGCGTAGCACGGCAAGACAAATGGATTGCAGCTGTGAGATAAGAGGACTGGGAACCAGCGCTACCAGCAGATTATGTGGTGGTCAATACTTTATATCAAACTACTTACAGTATGCAAGGAATAAAGCCCAGGGGCCTCATTTATAAAGCTTTGCGTAGCTAAGTTTCCTACAGGAAGCGTACGTACGGAAAACAGGAAGTGCTGCGCATATTTTTATTCCGATTTATAAAACAATGCGCACGCACGTCCCACGCTTGTTTCTGTTTATAAATCAGGACCTACACTAAATGTGGCGCAAGTACAGAAGCGTCTTGTCACGCCCATGTGTTGGATATAAAAGGTCAGGTAAACGTCCATGATTAATATTAATCGATCCTATTTCCGTGACAGCTGAGCAAGAATAAACGCAATAAATAGTAATTTTCAAGAATATGAGGTAAAAATTCTGACAGAACCTAGAAAATAAAAATATTTTATTTGGTGAATATAAAATAAAAGTCACCAAAAACCACCAGAAACGCAGCGAGGAGTATCAGCAGGTAACAGGTGATGTCAACGTGTCTCATCAGACAAGCGAACAGTTCCAGAAAGTTAAAAGAAGTGATCAGACATTAACATGGAGCAAAAAGCACATCGCTGTGCACAAGAG
>JBAMIG010000022.1:10158239-10184954 GCA_037177335.1 Kiunga ballochi
TTGCGTGAAGATAGGGACATTTTCCCGCAAAGTCGTGTTTTTATAAATCCCAAAAGTTGACTATAATTGGCGTACGCAGTTTTTTGTGCGTACGATGGCTTTATAAATGAGGCCCCAGGTATGCATAATTAGAAATTAATGGACGAGGAGGTGCGGTTGCTTCTGTGACGTCTGTTATTAAGGACATTATGCCGCTTACAAAAGCAATATATATTAAATATATATTAATACGCTAACGTTTTTGAACAGTTAAAATTGTTAGTTTTTTTGCCCAAGAAGCAGCAGAGTGGATTATTTACTATCAGTCATTATAACACGCTATCAAACTAACCGGCTGTTGTCACGAGCTGCAGCTGGGTCTGCAGCAGCTGGGTCTGCAGCAGCTGGTAATGTATGTTCTGAGTTCCTGTTTCTTTTTGTAGTGGTTTCACAAATACTATTAAATAAAATATAATGTAACTGGGAACTGTGGGTTTATTTCTGCTAATAGATTTCACATAAATACGGCACATTCTAGCTGATACTAGAGACGGATATGGAGCGCTTAGTGATAGATTGATGTAAACTAGAGACACAATGAGACAGAGGTTTCTGTTGGTACCATCCACAGATACCTGCTGTGTGAGCGTGTTTAGGCTTCATCCATGCTTTATCCTGTGTGTATATGCTAGGTACTAAATGGTTATCACTGGACACATGCCCACCAAATTAGCAAAGCCAACAACCGAAAACATGTGATTGCACGTCCTTTTTAAACAAAGTAGGTAAAAAAAATGCAACCAGTGATTTTTGAATGAAAATGACCACTATCATACATTTCTGTGGTCATGGTCAAAGCAGAAAAACTGTAAAGTAAATGAATGGGTTCAGAGAGGACATCCTGCATTCTGTTAGCAGCCAGAGACTTCAACTAACCTAATTTAAGCAGCCAGCCTTCTCTGTCTGGGTTGAAGAACGTGTGCGTCAGGTCATTCCCATCGTCCTCTGGGATCTTAAAGGGTTCGCTTTTAATGCTGTCGTATAGATTCTGTCAAGAAAACGCAAAAAGGGGGAAAATACTGAAGAGTTTGAAGTACCGATCACTGCCATCTGACTCTGCTTTACAATGGTTTCTCTTTTATTTGTTAAAACAGTTTTATTTCATAAAATCCACACAACACATTTTACCAGAATAATGTTTCAAATGCATGCAATGAGAGTTGTGTTTGGACAGCCTAACAAAGTAATTAAGTCAAAGCTCTCACCCTGAGTAGCTCCTCTGGGAGGTCTCCCCCCTCATTGATCCCTCTGTTCATGGAGATGAAGCGCTCCACTGGGGGTTTGTCTCTGACGTTGGGATTATGAAGGCTGGTATTCAGCATAATAATGGCAAATGATAGGACATAGCAGGTGTCTGTGGAGGTAATCGCACAAAGAGTTACTAGGAAACTAAGTGCTTCGCAAGGCGATATCTAGACGTGTGTGGTAATTCCTCCTGCATGCACAGAGCTTATGGACTGGTGATTTACAAGCAGCAGTATATCAGTTCATTTCCTAATCAAGATATATTTTGAATTATGTCAAGTAAAAAAAATTATTTAATCAACAAAAAACCTATTTTTCTCAAACACAGAAAGTGCTTGGGAGCTAAGCAGTCATGACCTCTGAAAAACAAACATATCAACGGTCCACTGCTCTTAAGCTCAGCATCATAACTCCTGCTCACCTCATCCATCTACACACTAACGGCTCCAGTCAACATCCTGTGAGCTGTAATTTATAGCACTGTGTGCTCCCATCTAGAAAGATGACCAATAACTTAGTCTGGGTGTGTCACCACTGCACCACATCAATATTCATGACCTGAGCTGTCACCCATGCTGAGGACAGAGGCAGCAGACAATGCACAACAAGACTGCCCTAATGGCCGCCAGGGATCAATTTCATTAGCACTGCCTGAGACACAGATACTGATTACACGGGGATCAGTTTGCAACCTGTTGAAATGTACAAAAGGCTAAACTAAAGTGGAAAATAAAAGCAAAATAACAAGGATTCAGTCCGGAATAAAAAGTAGACCGTCCCTCTGAGCATGCATGTCTATCTGCAGGGAACAGCTGTTTGAGGTAAATCAGTTGGGGTCACATGGTGAGGTTTATACAGCACAAACAGATCCAGCTCTCTAGTGGGAGAAGACAGACATTCAGAGGCATTGATGAGTCAGTGGTCTATCTGGCACACATTATCTGTCCAGTCTGACTCACTGCAGTGTGTGTGGGTGCAGTACCTGTGGACTGGAAGACGCCAGGGTTGCACTGGCAGTACCTGGAGGCAAACGCCTCCATCATACGATCAATTTTCTGAGCCTCGCCGGGAAGTCTAAAGCTCCATAGAAACTGCCTGCAACAGCAGAGAGAAGAAATACTGTGAAATATTTATGCAAACGGGCATTACAGTAGCTGAGGTTTGCTGTATATTCTATTCGGTTCTGCAGTCATGTGGTAGATGCTTTTATTGCAATTAAATTAAGATGAAAAGGGAATACTGGAACAAATGTTTCAGGGCTCTGCATGGGAAAACACTCCAGTTGTTTGCACTGAAACAGCAGCGTGCAAAAGAAATCTTACTAAGAAGAGCTAAAAGATGTCCTGAAATAGAAATTAACCTGAAGCAAAAGTTTCTGAAGGAAATTGAAGGAAATGGACATTTTAACTGCAAAAGACTTTTATTTTGTTAGGTTTTTTGTCTCTTTTCTATGGTCCTGATTTCAAATTTACCATTTTCCTTTCGCCATCTGGTCCTTTTTTACCTTCACTCTTTTTGCAAATGCTTTAATGACTGCCTCCAGAGTTAAATTTACCTTAATGAATTCTTCTTCTTCCCTCTGACAATGAGCACACTGAGCACAAACCAAACAGCCACCTCTCTGCTGAGCTCTGCTTTTGCTCACATGATCCTTCTACCTCTATCCAGGTTTGTTCTCTAACCAGAAGACTTATTTTCTTTTGTTTCATTGTTCAGATTTTTCGTGAAGCAAACAGTAACTTTTTTTTAACTCTTCCACAAAGGACATATTTCTGGAGGTGTGTCTGTATACAGACAAGTCTGATAAAATAGCTTTTCTTGCAATCCAGCATGCACTTCACTCTGTTCTCATTGTTCTTTCAGCGATGTAGTCGACATCTTTTTCTAACCTTTTCTACTGTGTGGGCATTAATCATGCTTGGAAAGTATGAGTGAAAAAATATTCCTCTTTTTTAAGGATTTTAATTAAATTAATTGGTTGAATTGTGCTGTTTATTTTGCACATTTATGACCAACAAAGACCCGTGGCCTCGATAACAGAGCTGTAGAACATGTTAGATAGTAGCAAAGACTACCATGTGGTGTTAAATATACATCTTTGTGCATTCACTTCTGGTTCTGGACACTTTTAGTATTTTTTCTTTTTAACTTAGGAGCAGCTTTTATTCAGCTCACCTTAAGGCTTGAACGAGATTGAGGTCTGCAAATTCATGGAGCTCCACAAATGCCTGAAGGACTTTGATGTTAAAATCATCCCTGGAGGGCAGAAGGAACGCACATTACAACTTTAGATATTTACATTACATTTCTGTTTGAACAAAAGCAGAAGAAAGAGAAACTTTGTCATCAAACATGGAAATTTAGGGATTTAAAAATGTCACAGGACCACTTTTAGATCTAAAATCATTGAGTTGCCTGAGCCAGACACCATGACATCTGTGTTGTTTTGACAGTCCTCCTGCCCTTGACCTCCCTCTGAGAAAAACCACATGTCCTCTCAGTTATTGTAGTGGCACGGTCTCCTGTCGTTGCTCCGCTTCATAAATCCAGACTGCTGACTTCCTGGAGCTTTATGCTTGTGTCTGAGCACGAGCAATGCAGGTTTGACATACGGAGAGAGGAAACAGGAAGGTGGAAGAAAAACAGAGAGAAAACTGGAGAACTCACCGTTCCCCTAAGTAGTCCCCGATGACGGTTTTGTTGAGCCCCTCGCCTTTGTAGAGGAACTGTGCAATGTCTTCAGGGGTATTCTGGAGCAGATCGTTCTCTAAAAGAAACTGGATTCCCTGTTAAAAGATTTAGAGCTTATTGATCTATTGATGAAAAAAAGCATTAGGCTCGTTCAATACATTCAGAAGTAATTTACAGAGTCCGGCTCACAGCTCTGGATCTGCTCTGACCTTTTTAGGATCCATGTTGAATTTCTTCCTTCCCATGGCGATCTGTTTGTTTCTCTGTGTCGTTTTGCTGTGGTTAGGAAGGGAAATGAACATGCAGACTTATTTATTATGCTCTGTTGTTTTCAGGCTGCTTGTGACGGGTTTAAAGGACTAAATAAAATCTTTGCAAAGGGCTTCAGCTGAAAATTAAAAACACACAAGTTGGGCAATTACTATACTTAGTAAAGGAATCAAACCGTTCTGGCATCTTTATGGTAACAAATATAAATACCTATTTAAATGTTGCGCTTCTTTAAAACATACACTGACTTCACCCTGCAGGGAACTTGCTACCTGTATGCTCCCAGCACTTCCAGTGTAACCAAAGTAACACCTGTAAGTATCTTTACCAGCTGTACCTGAGACACACAGCCTGACACACGGCCTCTCACTCCACCTCATCAACCAATCACACAAAGGCCTCTGCATACACACCGTTTGGCTAATGTTTAGTCTAGGGGCAGTCCCGCTTTACTCTTCAAACAATGAATGATTAACATGTGAACACGCATACAAACAACACTGACAGGTGTGAGGCTAACGACAAAGCCACATGTGTACAAGAGATAAATACGAAATGGGATTATGACCTGATCTGATGAAAAATTATCAACTTGAACATCAAACTTTTTGTAAAGCCATCTGGTTTTCTGGCTTCTAGTTCTCCCACCAAAGCAAGTAAACATGATTTATGTCCTAGTTCTCTGTTGACTTTATTTGGTCATTTAACCTTGTAAACTACCAAAGTTTGAAACAATCAGTAAACAGAAAATTCATTTTAGGATTCAGGAATATGCCAAGATAGATGCAGCTTCGTCTGTTTCCCATCATTTTCTATTGAAAGTCTTTGGTTATTCCACAACTTGTTGAACAAAATAAGATATATGTAAAAATCTCTTTGGGATCTTAGAGAGAGTGCAAACATTTCTCACAAGTTGTATTTCCAAAAAAGTAAAGTTAAAAAAGATATTTTCCAATTTGTGCCCTCAGAGTTACAGGTGATACATGCTAATGGATAACCAGCACATGTAATTTGGTTCTGTCGCACTTTAGAACCAAATTCTACAGACATTAAATCCAACCATGACTGAATGTATGAGTGGAAGATCTTTCCAGATCCTGAGTGACCACTGCACGTGCAAAGTGGTCTGCAAATAGTGGCAGCTAAAAAAACTCATGGTGGTTCTCATTTTTCTTTGGTCAAAAATGTTTCATGTAATACGATTAGATCATGTATGTCTGTATAAACCTGCTTCACAGAGATTTGAGACTGCTTAAAAGCTAGAGATGTCTGATATTATAGACATCGATATTATCGGCCGATATTTCCAATAAAATGTTATATTTCTGAAAATATTAGTATTGGTTTTTAAGTTGTTTTTAATGACAGCTTTTACACAACATGCTCATATTATACAGTATGTCAAACTCATCAGCAAAATGGCCTCTAACTCAAAATACCTAGATATAAGAGATGTCATGCATAGTTTATATGACTCCTCCTGAGAAGAGGAGTCTGGGTCTAAATACAGTCCGTGTACGAGTGCAACTGTGGCTTGTTTTTAACATGTCATAAATATTCATAATGCAAATTTCAGTCATTTTCTTAATGGCTTAGTTCAATCCAGAATCAAGGGAAGCTGTAGCAACCATTGGGGCCCGAGGCAGGATACACCCTGGACAGGTTGCCAGTCCATCTCAGGGCTAATTGGAAATGTCTTCTGTAGAAAATTTAACTTTACAGTTTGGGAACTTCCTCTTTTCTCATAGTTAAAGTTATTGTTGTTTTCTACTTTTATTTGTTTGACAAATTGGAAAATGCACAAAATGAACAAGTTTTTACCCTGTGTTAAATTAAACAACCAGTGGGCTAAAAAAGAAAATATAAAAAAAACAAACAATGAAACTCACCTTTCTCCCACGCAGGTTAGCTGTTCAATCTCCGTCATTACTTCTGCAATCTCAAACTTCAGCCGCTGCAAATAGGACATTAACATTTTACCCATTTATCCATGCATAGAGGACCTTATGAAGGGTTTCCTTATAAGATCATTTGGATATTAGCGTTTAAAGTTGGAGTACTGATAATAATCACAACGTTAAAATACAGACCCAGCTTCAGACCACACGGAGAAACATATGCTGCCATCTACATGTCTTTTTCTGGGACATCTTTGCTTCACAAAGATGCAAAGCCACATTTTCCATGTGTTACAACAGCAAAACTAGACGGTAAAAGCTTGTGTGTGCTAGACTGCGCAGACCCGTCTCTCACTGAAAACATGCGGCGCATTATGAATCGCAACACACAACAGCAGAAATCATTTGGTGAGTTTTGCCACTGAAGATGTACATCACACAAGAATGGGAAATAATTCCACCAACAAAGTTTCAATCAATTAACATTTACTGCTCTCAGTTCTCAAATACTTCCTGAGTGTTGTTAAGAGGAGGTGATGTAACACAGTGGTAAACCTGCCCCGTCTCATGGAGTTATTTCTGTCTTTTTATTGAATCCAAGGAAACAGGAAATCTGAGGAGGGGAAAGTGTTGGAAGGAAAAACTATACACTACCAGTCAAAAGTTTGGAAACATTTGACTGATACTGTATAATTGATAGCAATTTTTTTCACACTTATAGTAAAAAAATAATATTTGTGAGTAAAAAAAAAAAGTTTTGAGATAAAATATTCTGTCAAATATTATAAAAATGTTTTACTTTAAAAAGTATTTTCTTTTAAAAGTAAACTTTTTACCCTCAAGTATTGGTTTTCTTTGCTCTCAGAGTGAAAACTTTTACTTAAAAAAAAATCTTCTCTCTCCAAGTTTTTGCTTGCACAGAGAAACTGTGCAGGGGACTGGCTCATGTTGCGATTGGTCATTCTCAATGACCGACAGCTTGATGATGATCATGATCCCACTTTCTCCTCCCATCAGTCTAGTAAAATCGTGTCACTCAGGTTCGAGTCTGGTGATGTCACACAAAACCAATATAATAACATATAAATACCGACTGCAGCACTTAATGCTGCTCTCTGCAGCTTCTGTCACGGTGACAGAGAGTATGACTGCTGGTGTCGGTTCCAAAGCTGCCTTCTTGCATTTAATAAAAGACTAATATAACTCCATACGACATTTGTTTGGACATTAAATATGTTTTCTTTAAGTTTTCAAATGAACACAGACAGAAAAGGATTTGTAAACGTTTGTATTTTATTAAAAATTTCATAAAACGTCCAAACTTCACTGGAATTGTGGTTGCTTTTACTAAATGGGTTTTATATTACTATAATAATACATAGTACTTTCTCCTCCAGTCATGATAATGATATTAAATTTTAACCGTGCATTTATAAATTATATTTAAACCTCATTATGAGTTTTTAGATTGTTTTTTTCTAACAGCTGCATGCAAAATTTAAATAAAATCAAATCTATGCAGCAATGCAACATCATTCTGCATGGCTCATCCAAAGAACTCCAGTAGTTTCCATCATGAATCTGCTTCAAACAACAGAGTAATACACCTCATCCCCCATTTACTAACAAATGATGGTAGTGTCACTGTGACTCACTTCAATATCATCCAGAAGCTCCTTTTTCCTGCGTCGTATGTTCGACAGCTCATCTCTCTCCTCCAAAGACAGGTCCTCTGGCACTGAAAATACAGAGAGGAGAAAATGAGTGAGAGAGAGAGAGAGGTAGGGCTATGAGGATGGATTAAAATAATTCACCCTCCGACCAGCCAGATTCACTGGGATTAGGCTTGACACTGTGTACCTGTTCAATGAATCCATGGAAAAGACATTACATATGACCCAAATTAATACACTAACCGACAGAGATGCCATTTTCATTTTCAAGCTCAGGATTAGCAGGTAACCCCAGAGGCCAGAACTGTTTTTGTAAGCTTTTCTTCTTCTGCATATTTTATTTAACCCAGCAGGTGCGTGCACAGCGGTGGGGAAAGCAGTTCACTCTTTGAGCTCATAATATACGCCATATTGAGATTTACTCCTCATAAATCCATATTTAGTTTATTAACTGGAGAAAGTGGGTACCACTGGCTGTAAATAGAAACTAAGATGCTCTCAGATTAGTGTGAAGCAGTTTAATATTAATAAAATGATATAATATATGAATATATTATATAGAGGTCTGTTTTTAGCTGGCTCATTAAAAAATTCTTTAGTTTACAGTAAACGTAGCAAAGACAATGTAAAGCAGCAGCTTTTCTTTCACTAATCTGGATCTGACATAAGACGCCAGTTTTATTCTTGAATAATTTATTATACACAGTATATCTCGTGGCAACATCCGGTTTTCATCAATAGAGTCTATGCCTCTGATTTCCTCTAAATACAACTCACTGATGAGTACTCGGTTTCTTATTGCTACATTCAACATAGTCATAGTACCCGTATCAGTTATCTGAAGCTGTTTGTGTCCATCTGATCAATATATTTGGGATGTTTTTAATCTCTGCTAGAGATGTCTGATGTTACAGCCATACTCATCATTATTAAAATGTGACATTGGAAAGTATTTGTATCAGTTTTTACGTTTTTTAAAACAACTTTTATACATGTTACATATGAAACTCTTCAGCAAAGTCTCCTCTAACTCAAAATAAGCAAAAATAAGAGATGTTATGTGTAGATTTCCAGATATGTTCTAATAAATCCTGTGACGTCAAACTGCATCCTCATTTGCAGTGAATAACTAATCCACTGGCTTTGTAATTATTTTAGTGTTCACAGAAATAAAATGTGCTGCAAAGTGGGGGATTTATCAGTCTTATCTGAAATATTTTTGTTCTTTTCTTCTTTTTTTTGGGTTGGGGCAGACTATATTGATATCGGTTGAGATCTGTCCTTTTCCTTTTGTCTCTCTGGAAAAAAAAAAAAAAAAAAAAGCAAATATCAATGATCACTCATTTCTACCAACTCCTGAGGGAAACCCATGTATCATTAGGTGCTAAAAACTCCTCTGTTTACCTTCCACCTTCCATCTGCTGTTTGAAATTACACGCTGAGCGTGTAATTTGTCCGTTTACACACTGATACAGTGAATGATTTCAGTTTTGGGAAAACAAACTATACCTGTTGTAAGCGGTTTAATGTCCGTTTTATGATTTGTGGTCTTGCTTATGTGAACAAATCGTGCCTCCTGGACAGTGATAAGGTAGTTCAATAAATGTGTTTAAATAAATCTGGATTTTTTATATGGTTTTGGTTTGAATTTCAGAGCAGGTGTTAAAAGCAGATAACACACACAAACGAAGAGATTTCTCATGAGAATTTTTTCTCAAGCCACAGAAACTTCCATGTTGAAAAGCAGATGACTTCTATAAATAACATCCTGTGTGTGTGACACGCACAGAAACACACACACAAACCAACACAAATATAGAGCATCTGCCGAGGCCTGCCCTCCCAAATATTAGCTTTTTCATAGTGAACTCATGGAGCTCTCTTCTGGGGTAATTAAACCCGAGACTGACAAGTGCACATCTTCCTCGCTACACAGGTGAGTACACACTACACATGCTTTGCATATACAGCTTTATTACACATGTAACATTCATTTTACTCTGCACAGAAGCTATCAACATATCCCTCATCTAACCACGCCACGTCAACATCTCCCCACACAGACCCCATGGAGGACCTCCCCCCTCGATCCTCCTCACATCAGAAAACAGCTATCCGTTTGAGACAGGAAGTAGGTCATTTTCACATGGAGCTGCACCAGATTGAGCTTCTCCTACGCTGCTTCTCAGTCACACACATGCACACACACCCCCTCCATCTCGCTCTTTGTCCGCCCCCACTCCTCTGTGCTTGAAGTGGGGGTGAGCGCAGATTCAAATCCCCCAAATGAATCATACCACTAAGCAGCTTTGCAAATCAGCCCCTCCTCACGAGGGCACAAAACAGTGGAAAAAAGGAGGAAGTTATTTCCTCTCTTCTTAATCTTTCTTCTGTATCTTTATTTCACACTGTCTGAATCCACCCCTATTCTCTGTCTTGCTTTTAAGACAAAGTGACAGAAATAGCATGGACTATTAGGTTATTATGTTCTGAGGGCATGAAGCCCATGTTATCACAGATGAGCAATCGGTCATGAGAGCAAAAATCCAGATGGGTCTTCAGATATTGTGGACCGGCTTTTTTTTTACCCACATCACAGTACAAACCAGCCTTTACAAAGACACAATAGCAGTAAAGAGTTTGGATTGTTACAACTTTTTAGAGGTGATTAATCATATAGTAAACGTAAAGTGGGTCAAATGCTAATTAATACCATGGCTAACAAGCAAAGCAAGACCGAATGATGACTCACTACTAATATCTCAAAATGTCAAAAGAAGCTCTTTTACTGAGAGAAAATCTTGTTTTTTTTTACTTAGAAAACATTGACAGGGTTCAAGCTTGTCCTTTTTAGACCATGTTTATTGTAGAAGAATCAAGCCGGTGTACGGACGGAGTTAATAAAAAGGGAATCATTGCTTTACATTACATTTAGATTATGTAATTATTTAGTCTATCTCTGTGGAAGCATGGAGGCTGGAAGAGGATTTTGTGAACCCTGGTTTATATGATTCCTTTCATCAATGATAATACCTGCAAACAGTCTTTAAGATATACTGTAATTACTCACTTATAGTAGGATCCCAAACTGAATCCTAATGAGAAAAAATGTGTCACTGACTTCATTAATCTACCTAGTAAATGAAGAAAAAAATTAGACACAAGGGATAAAAAAACATGAATGAACCAATTTAAATGTTTTTTTTTTAATGTTTTTTCTTGTTTTTTACATTTAGAAAAAATGAAAACTAAATAAGCCGACGCATCAAGCAGCTGTTATTCAAAATGCACAGAAAGATTTACATTTAAGAAACTTCATTCCCTGGACAGCTGAGCCAGACACATCTGTGGAGGAGGATCTTTAACTTCTAAAGCAGCTGGACTCTCAGGAGATCTGCAAGCTCCCGATCATGAAAGAGTCCTTTACGTTTGTGAAAGTCTGCCATAATTAGGACCAACTGGTTGATACTGGCAGCTGTAAAGGCAGTTCAAGACAAAAAAAGGCAGCTGGTAAACAGGGGAGAGTGTGTGATGCAGCCGTCTGCTTCAGCAGAACTATCTCTTCAGGTAAAGAAAGTATGTTGCTGATCTTTATTCTTCCACCTGGTTCTGTTGTGAATTCATCATGAAGACGGACAGGTGTGCCCTCCGATTTCTGTGGATTATGGTGTAAATACAGGCGTGAAATCTCCTGACATGTTTGAAAACAAAACATCCTTCAGACCCTAGGCAGGCACACGTTCAACCGTATCTCAGGTTAAAAACATCTGATCACTGTCATAATGCTGCAGACCCGTTGAATGCTTTCAGTCTCAGATGATTTTTGTATCATAGGGGGAGGGGATGGAGCTCATCCTAGCAGTCACTGGATGAGAGGCAGAATGCACGCTGGGAAAGCCGCCAGCCCAGAAGTTTCACTGTCAACCTGAATGTGTAATAACAGTCTCTCTGAGTTTGTCTCACTAAATTCCTGTCAAACGGTTGGGAGTGCAGAAAAAGATAAAAGAAAGAAAACCAAAAGCAATATGTGTTTTCTTAGAGACACAAAGAGGATAATCTCAGAGCCAAACAGCAAAGAAAAGAGCCGACTCAAGAGTGATGTAAGAACAGATACCAGCCGACTGGACATCTTCACACTATGCCTGTTGCTCTCCCTTTTTTTTGTCTAAAGTTAGGTTGAATCATAAAGCAGTGATTGTGGAGTGCAGAGACCCTGCTGGCAATTTACGTCTGTAATGAACAAATCTCTCCTTCATCCCTCCTCTTCTGGCTGGAAGAGCCCAACTGGACCGCAGAATGGAACGAATTGTCTGAAGAGACAAAGTGGATCATGGTTAACAAAACCCTGCTGTGTGTGTTTTGCAGCATATGCAGAAGGGATCTGATATCCCTGCGAGGGCAACTACTTCTAAAAAGCCCATCCAGGACATCTCATACATTATTTAAGAAAGTCTAGGAATCTATGCGTGCACATATTTCCCGAGGGAGCAGATAAAAAATCCAGACTAGGTTACATGCAAACACTCCTGTTTAAGTCCAAGTATGTAGATTACCGATACTTCACTTCCCAGCCTTTCCATATTAAGACAATGGGAACTCCTTTTCCAGTTTCAACCAGTAAATCCTCATAATAGTTGAAACTTGGATATTTTTCTCCTCTATTTGAAGTGTGTATTCATAAGTTACAGTCATGGAGCACGCATTTCATTAGAAGGTAGCAAACCCAAACTCTTTCTAAGTCAAAGTCACAGAGTTTATCTGCATCTTCTTTCCAATCAAAGGACCAGTATGAGGTGGGTCACCAGCACCTGCACAGCTCAAGGGTACTCCAGTCAAGCTCATTTGCTGCTAACAGTTTAGTTACACACACTGGACTGAGATGTCACACAGCAAACAGCTTTAAAATGCTCAATAGTCTGACATATTCACCTTTTCCTCTGCTGCTCTCCAGTTATCAGGTCACTATCAGGGCTGACCACAGTTTGTACCTAATAAGTCTTATGACTCCATTATAAGTGGAACTTATTATGATTTGTGCTGCTCTAGATTTTCATGGGGCTCAAAAAGAGAAGGCAGCGATTATAATCAAATTATTCACGCTGCAAATAATAGAGTCTGTGTTCCTGGTCCGCTCATCCTACACCCTCACATCTATACAAACTCAAAGATGTTCTTTGTTAAATGCACTCATTTTGGCATCGGCTACTGTCGACAAACACAATTTTAAAAAACGCAAATATCTGCTGCTGCTCAAACTAAATTTGCACTTAAAACCCTGCGAACAACATGGCCCTTCAGATTTTAATCACAAAGACCTAAAATGGAGAAATATGTCTGATGACTGAAATATTTCAGATTTTCTAGCCACATAGACCTGCACAGCAATCCTTTTGTTCTGATTTGTTGTCGAAAAACCCTTCAGTCCCTGGCTAAACACTTCTTTGTGCAGCGGCCTGCTGAGGATGGCAATTCTGTCTGTAATGACAGAAGATAAGAACAAACAGAGCCAGAGAAACACTTCCTGATTTTCACCAAGCTTCCAACAGGACAATGAAGGGGATGTGTGCTGTGAACAGGGCAGGTTTTCCTGTAACAAAAGCAACAACGCAAACATAAAAAGGGTGTGAGTCCTTTCTCACCAGGCTGATCAGAGAGCTCACACAAGTTTACAACATAGTTGCAGTAAATATGTGCAAACCAGCTGTTTTTCAGGGTTGTGAAGATAGTTATAGATAGTTATCTTCTCTCTCTTCTTCTCTCCATTTTCATGCTGATTGTCAGAGGCAGCCATGCTGTTTCCTCACTGGCTACAGTAGCTGGTTTCCAGCTTATGCAAGTAGTGGTTGGTAGGTGTGCTGTAATTGTTTCCCTCTGTGTTACACCTACACATAGCTCTCAATTATGTACAAAGCACTTAGACACACACTGACAGGCTCTTTGCAAACTCCTGCCTATTGACAGATGACTGTAAAATAGCCCACATTCCTCCTACAGCAACCACCCAATCTGGCCCAACCAGTTCCTAGTTTTTACTCCATTGTGTTCTTCGTTTCTCTGCATCTTTTTTAAAGCACACAAAGTTTCACTCTTCTTCTTTAACTTGATCTGGGTCCTCCAGCAAAACATTGCAGATATTGCCTAAACTTACAGTCTCTTTGTTTTGCTGAGACAGATTAGAAAACATTGTTCAGAGATTTTAAACTTATAATTGAAACTTTAATTTTTTTTGTCTCCTACTGCACCTATTCACCAAATTCCTTTGATAGGGAGTGACTCAGGTTCACTGTTGTCTTCTAATGTACATCCGACTCAGAAAGAGTCATAAAGAAAGACAGTTTCTCTTCTGGAGCATGAGATGGACAGGTGAGACAGATCATACATATATTACTTATTGACCTTAGTATTGATATGATGGACACAAATGGCCAGACACACAACACAGATACAGAATACATTAATAAACTTGCAAAATGATCACTATGCTCGTTTAAATGTGTTGTCTACAGCAGTATTTTAGCTTCCATCATTGAAGAGGAGACATCCACAACATGCTCTTTATGAAAATTTGATTACAAAGGAAAAATGTGAGCCTACATCAAATACAACATGGCTGTTTGATTCTTCAGAGCCTTGAAGACTCTGCAACACAATCCTTTAAAGCAGTCACTAGATACACAAGTCCCGTTTAAAGCCAAAAAAAATCAGCAAATCCGTCGTCCAACATGTCTTACAAGCCCATGTTTACGACCCCTTTAGCTTTTCTTTTTTAACCGAGAACAGCAGAAAAAAAAACAAACAAAATAAAATGGGTGAACTTCAGCTCGTCTGTGTGCAAATATTCCTCTGCTTCAGCGTTTCTTTTCTGCCTCGGTTTCTTTATTGTACATAATCCTCTTTTTAATCATACACCCTGTCTAGACAAGAACTTTCCTAATTGACCAAAGAGTTACACAATATTATATTACTGACTCTCACGTCACAAAGCCTGCATGCGTGGGGTCGAGTTAAGCCTCAGAGAACATTTGAGCTTTAAGTCAGAGCTGCTGAGATCAGATGAAAATCTCCTTTATTAAGCATCAATATCAGGACAAACTTCTGGGAGAGGTGGTCAGCTATTTTACTCTGCAAGTCTGAGCCTGAAAGAAAAAATAGACTTAGCAAATCTATTGAAGTCA
This sequence comes from Kiunga ballochi, assembly GCA_037177335.1. Taxonomy (NCBI): domain Eukaryota; kingdom Metazoa; phylum Chordata; class Actinopteri; order Atheriniformes; family Pseudomugilidae; genus Kiunga; species Kiunga ballochi. The sequence continues at coordinate 10,173,231 of JBAMIG010000022.1, forward strand.
TATGCTATTTTTGATGAACCCATAAAAAACCCAATATGAGGTGCTGTGCTGTGAGCTGGTCTGTCGGGTCAAACGAGTCCTCCATCTCTGAGAAGAACCCAGCGATCCAGAGGACGTCACTAAGAAAGTAGCTGCACAGTCTGAAGACTGTAGAGGGGACAGCAGCAGAGACTGTTTATGTTGTGCTTGAGCCTGAAATCCAGAGTAAGAGCAGGAATACAGGGTAGAAACAGATGAACAGTCAGAAAGACACTTCAGCAGCCAAGACTGTCCACTTTGTCTGTTCCCAGACAGCAGGAAGAAGAGGAGGCGGATGAGGAGGAGAAGGAGGAAAAGAGTTCATAACTGAGTTAAAAACTAAGCCAGGATTTTTTTTTTACCATGCTCAATATGTGGGTGGTTCAGATCAGAGGATAATTCTGATCCCGGTAAGAATAAAAGGGGGTTTCCAGCCTTTAAACTTCTGCACATAAAATAGTCCCTTATTTATCCTCTTCACCTAAATCTCACAAGCTAATTATCCCCTCTCAATGAAACATCACCAATCTGCAAAGAGAACAGCCTCTTACATAAACCCTAAAAAGGAACGAGAATCTCTGACAATTAACATGCATTTAGAAAGCCTTTCAGGTGAGCTACAGCTTCATTTACTATTTTATTTCCGCTCCAACCAAAAATATTTCACGTAATCTGATAATGAGTCACGCAAAGAGCGCACAGGAGGAAACTGATGTTAGACAGATATGTAAATAATGACTGGGCACACAGGTCAGGACTGGCCAGAAGACACCATTAGAGCCTAGCATTTCCTCTTCAAGTGCTATTACAGAAATGTTTGAACACATTTTTGAATATCAGCTGTTCTCATCAAGCTACAGGCTAGCCTGTTGTTTCCTTTTCCTTTGAGTCAGACAGAGCTGAAAAACTAGGTACATGCGTGGCCTTATGACAGCTCTACGGTTTGATACCTGCAGATCTCAGAGGTGGAAAACTGCTGCTTTCTTTTTATCACTCACATATTTTAACCTGATGGAAAAATAATGATTATTGCTTCAGTTTAGGTATCCCCCAAGTTGATATATCAAATCATTTGTGTGCCGTTAGCCATGGATCATTATCAAGAGGCGATGACTAGAATAGAAGCAAGCCTTCTTAAGGTTATGTGCAGCACCCCGAGACACTGATGATGATGGAAACTCAGAGTGACAAAGGTCAGCAAAGAGATTAAATACATGTGTAAAGGAACCTGTGCCCAGGAGCCATGATAAATCACTCACCCACTGAGTGTGTGTGTGTTTGTTTGAATGGTTTTGAACCTACTGAAAGTTATACTGGATTATCAATCGTACCCAACCATGATCTGTCAAAGCTGTGACACTGACATATCACGGGTTATGTGCACGAGCCGACACTGTCCTGGCTGAAGCGGGCCTTAATCGGCGCAACACTGGCTCCTGGAGCCCCTCACCCTGACCTACTCTGTCAAAAAAGCCATTCGTTTTAGTTTTCACATCCTTTCTTTAGAACAATATAAAAATAAAAGGGTCAGGGCAAAGGAAAAGAGTCTTAAAATGAAGAGTGAGAAGCAGAAACTCCTGGTGACAACGCATACTATAACTCACACGATAGACTGAAAACACATGGTCTTCCATTTTTCCGCTCTTTTTTTTCCCAGCACTCCCTTTTTTCCATAACAGATTCATGCTTGTGTATCTGTGCGTTTGTCCAACTTGTTTTTTTTTCAGCACTCCAGTGGGGATGTGACAGCAAGCACCCGAGCCCCTGACCTATAATCCACAAACTGTCATCCATATACTTCCCCACTTGATCTCCTGCATTTGTCTATGCCTGTGAAGGGCTCCCAGCCCACGCTAATCCTCTGTGAGAGAATCTGCTGATACACAATAAGAAGAATGCACACAATCATATACATTTACGTACACATATGCATCTCCACAAATGAGGAGGAGAAGCATGAAGTACACACAGCTGTGCTGAGCTCTGCACCACTAACCTACTTTGAGGATGTGACTCCATCTATCAGTATGTCTTTGAATCTGTGCCACTGCTGCAATTCTTCATCTCCCTCCCTTAAACACACACAAGGCGACTTACTGTGCAAACACCTTGTCACAAGCACACACCCAAATATACACACTGCCAGGTTGTTCAAGCATCTACGTGTCACATGGTTGCTCGGCTGTGATCTTAGTAGCCTTTCTCTGTTGCAACCCGACCGCTGCTGCCGGTCTCAATAGCGCCAGAGCCGTTGACGGGAAACGTAGAAGCATGGGCAGCACAACAGCAACAACAGCCTGCTTCACGGTGCAGCTCATGCAGACACACTCACCATCTCTCTTGTTTTAAAACATAAATTGATGCAGCAGTATCTTTCAGCATAAACCGACTGGAGAGTTTAAGGAGGAAACGTGTATTTTTCCTAAACAGAAATGTTCTGGGAAGAGATGTGGCTTGTTCTGTTGTCTTCATAGCCGTAATAAAATACATCAACCACCTGAAAAAGGCTGTAAATGTTTAAAAAAAATCTCTTCTGAGGCTGGGTTAGGGTTAGTGGCAGTACTGTGAGCCCCAAGAAGAAGACAGGACAGCTGTTAGAGGCTGGAGGCCAACCTGAGATGCAGCTAACTGGATGTTAAAGAGTTAACTGGACAACAGAGCTGAATGCAAAAGTGTACTGGAATATGGTTGCTTCTTTTCTCAAACTGGGAACAAACAAAAGTAAGTCACAGAAAAAGACATTACGGGAGTCTTACTTCCAACCAGCTCTAAAAGAAAGACTCTAAATGGCATCTAACGTTTGTCACCTGTTTTCAGGTAAAACAAGTACACTGGGAATGCTCTGCAGCCAGAAGGAAAGGTCGCTTTCAAATGCATTTTAAGGCAAATCTGGCAAAAATATAAAAATACATGGGAAATAGCAGGTATGTAATACATCCATCCATCCATCCATTATCTACTGCTTTGTCCCTAACGGGGTCGCGGGGGGGCTGGAGCCTATCTCAGCAGCCAACAGGCGAGAGGCGGGGTACACCCTGGACGGGACGCCAGTCCATCGCAGGTATGCAATACAGTAGGCATCAATTCCTGCAAGCCTCCAATTAATTTGATATATCATTTTTACACAGTAGCAGAAAATAATCAACTTTTTAACATTAAAATACTTAATTTGTCTAATCAGCAGCCAAACATTTAACATTTTTCAGTTAATTTTAAAAAATCGGCAAACATAAAAACCTGACAGCCAATCAGCTTTGGCTTGAAATACTTCATAAATGATAACTGATCACAACACAAGTGTTCTTGTACTTAAAGCTAATATTCCTGTCTTGCAGTGTGCACATCTGAACACGAGCACAGAAAGCTTAGCTCCAATGCAGCGGAGACTGATCATCCATAAAAGCACAAAGCAATAAAAACATATATCTATGGGGTCATAAGGTTAAGGAGGCGGCTTTTACTTTTTATCAGGCTATAACATAGACTTTTCCTTCCATCTAAGCTGCATGTGATTATAAAAACAAAGCGATAAAATTAATGGCTGATGTGTCTTTCACTAAGACGCCCTCTCAAAACAAACACTCTTCTTCTTTCTGCATAAATTGTGTCACATGATGACATAATAATAACATAAAGTGCTGTACATCCCGCCCCCCAGCTTAATAACCAAAGTGCACACATTAGGTATTATTTTTCATACTACTCATCTCCACTCCTTATGTTTGTTATATTAAGTCTAACCAACCAAACCGCATACTGCTGTGAAATACTGTTCAGGAGTTTAGAGAAGGTACATTAGATGGACAAGCAAACTTGTAAGAAGCCTGTATTAAAGTCAGAGTTGCATGTAGCAAAGTCACAGCACAGCAGGGATCTTGAAGCAGCGCTGAAGAGCCACTGTCCTCAAAGCTTTGCTTCTACATGCTTAAAACCTCATTCAAATTAAACAGAACAGCTTGTGCGCACAGGGGTTACAATAACTGATGCAATGTGGGTCAGATGTGAAACTGGGACCCACAAGGACCAGAGTTTAAAATCCCTGAACAATATATGCATCATTATGACTATTTAGCATATCCTTGTAGTCCCTCGCCCACCCTCCTCTCTCTCTTTTCTTCCTAAAATTCACCTAATATAAGCTATACAGCAAGTAAACCCAGAAAAGTTTAATTCCTTCGATGAATATCAGATGTAATTTGTTTATTGTTGCACTGAGTCCCAACACAAACAGGAACTGGTGGAGGGTCGAAAATATCTTAAGTGATCTAGTTTGCGCAATGCAGCTCCATAAAGTTAATACAGCAAATCAATACTGGGAAGTAATCTCATATAGAACTGGTTCCACTGCGACCACTGGAAAAAGGGTTTCTTTTGCAGAGTTAGAAACTGTGGATCTACTGGTATTCCCAGTGGGATACACCTTTTTCCTGTAGGTCAAACAATCTGTGCACACTTACATAATTGTTCCAGCACTCCCTTTTCCCATCCGCTCCGGTCAGTTTTCTCTTTCCTTTCCGACAGACCTGAACCCAACATGCACACGCACACACACACACTCTTTAATATGAGGATGCAGACACCCACATACTGTAGGTCTAAGTGGTGCAGGATGTTCTTTGCCTGAAATTTACTTCAGCACATGACTCTAGCCTTCTGGGAGTTTCAACACGCTCTGATTTTTTTTTTCCAAAGAGGAGAAAAATAGCAGGATTTGCTCCACATCTACCCTCTACGAGCCCCTTGATGGTCTTCATGCTACAGATTCCAGTCTGTGACTGTGTTGTGCTTTGGAGCTACACAGCTCTGAGTGGCAGATGAAGAGGAAACTGGATATGTCCATGAAAACCCTTTAGCCATTCTTTTCCTCCTCTGCTTCACACATAAGTTAAGTCTTGCTATCAGTCCTTATAAAAAAAAAACCTTTAAATTAGTTTCTTACGGCAGAATAGAGGTTCAAGAGGATTACACACAACTCATGCTCGATTGAAAGTGAGTCCTTACTGATGCAGAAGCTCACCTACAGATGGAAACTAAACCCAGAAAGCTGACTTCCATATGGGTCAATCTATCGTAAAGTCTCATGAGTCCCACTTAAACCACTGAAAGGATGTCACAAGTAAATATAATGTGCTATTTGATATCCTTAAAAAGCCAAACTCAACAAGGGTCTTTTGTGTTCACCAACCTTTGGGCCACAGATGAAACAAGCCCACTTAGATCTTTACAGTAATGTCGAGGCTCACAGAAAGGCTAGACGTCTTTTCAACCAACTTTGGAGGCTGAGCCACAGCAAGTCTGACAGTTGTGCACGGCCACAAGTGTGAGAAAGCAACCCAAGCACGCAGCAGTCAAAACAGAGGAAGACGCATACACTTCAGCAGAGGTGAGTCACACTGGTGGGAGCAAAGAAATGCCAAACTAAAAACATCATGTGTAAACTTTACATAACAGAATACACACGACGACGTTCAAAAGCACAGAAATTATTGTTGCTGATGACAAAAAGGGTAAAAATAAATACAACTGTATAATTACTGTCTAGTTAGTTGACAGTCTGTTTGCTGAATAAGAATATAACAACAGTGAGTTCATGTAAAAGTCATTATATACATAAAAATGCTACTATTAGTAGAAATACTTCATATTATTTCTTTCATGAAGCTGACATTTGCATACTTCTCTGGCAGATGAGTCCATATTCTATAAAACATCCCAAGTCCCTATTCTGTTAAACATTAAGAATGAAGAATAAGAAATAAAATATAAATGAGTCCAACAGATCATCATATAATGTAATAATAATGTAATGCTTTCTAACAGTAATCCCAGACGTGCTGATCAGATGCATTGAAAATGTATCATTGATCATGTGGTGAATGTTTGGAAGTAGTCAGATTATATTAACATGAATTAATACCTGTGGAAGAGCTTCATCCACACTGATTTATCTGGTTTAATCCAATAAAAATCTTGGATTTTATCAGGTTTCCTGGATTATTATGGCAATGTGAAGCCTGGTTTGAGAATATACTTCCTGAAAAACTTCCCTGCATCTGTCTGAGACGAGACACACATTAAGCTTTTACTTTTGATTCTTAAAAGCCCCTAAATAAGAAATATAGATGCCAGTAGATCAGACAGCAGTAACAATTTGTGGTTTGTTTTTGTGATGTTGTGTAGATAATCGCGGTTTTATCATTTAAAATTCACAAGTTTCTGTCCGAGCGCCCTCAAATTAACCCCATTCAATCAAATAGTTTAGCAAAAGGAAATGGAATTTGAAGGACAATCTGTGTTATACTTGCTCAGATTATGAGCATCAATTAAAGAAAGTCAGAGCCATATATGGATACTAAACTAGCATAATGCCCTGACTGAAATAAATAGTATAGATGGCTGCAGCTGAATGTGGTGCATGCTGAGTAAAAAGAGACTAACAGCTTGTGTCTGTCAGGGCCCCACATGTTTTGTACACAACTCTCTTAGCTTTGAAGCGCTTTAGGCTTGTACTGCACGCCCCACTGCTGCTCCCTGACATCCTGCAGGGCCCTCAGCTCTTTCACCATCAGCAGCACATGGCCCTTACCGCCTGCCGGAGCGTCCTCCAGCTTGGAGTAAACATTCATGCTCTATCAGTTTTCCCCGAAGCCTCTTTAGAAGCTGCTCATACAGGTGAACCAGGTGACCCCTCTCAGGAGAGTTCAAATACTAACAAAGGACAATGAGCTTGGAAACAACTATTAAAAGATTATTTGCTCCAATTATGGCTTCAGGATGTTCTTCTCTTAGCAACTTTACAGAACATTTGCTGTGGAGGGAATACAGCAGCTGCACAAATCAACTCCCAAGATCCCAAATCCTGCACAAAGCAAAAAAATCTGCCAGCGCTGTCTTGCTGTCGGCACATGAAAACTAAAATATCACTACACCCTGCTCATTGTCAATGTTTCTTACTGCCTGAGTAAGGCTGCAATGTGCCATAACACCATAAACCACATGCTGAAAAGCGCTTTCACTCACTGACCTGCCAAGTTTAAATGACCACTTTTCACAAGTGTGTAAATAGAGCAGCCTGTTGCCAAAATCATAAGCATCACGCCGCCTGCTGTGAAGCATAAACACACAGGTTCATGACATATAGGAAGCGTTTACATACAGTCAACAAAAAGCACTGAATACAGATCACCCAGTAATGGAGAGGGATGGAAGAGGAGTGCATTAGATTGTCTGTCAAAGTCAGTCATGCAAAACAGGAATGTGTTACAGTAAACTAAACTCATCTGTGTCAGACAGCCTTCACTGTGACAAAGCTTTGCGGCTCCTGCTGGGTCTGTTGTTCTCTGAGGGAGCATTGTGGCTGAAGGCATTGTATTTCTGAATGTCACACGTGTCAGGCAGATTACTAAACCTGTTCTCTATACAAAAGCCAGAGCAACAAATGACCATCGGGTTTCAACGAGAGGAAGATATAAAACTAAGAGGGAAGTGTCAGTGAAACCAGAGTCCAAAGAGCCTATAGAGCAACTCTTTGAGGCTGTAGTGTTGACGCTGTGTATAAATAGTGGATGTAGCCTCAGGGTCTGACAAGTTAGGCTAATCACAGCGCCTTTTACTTGATTTATTTCTTTCAACCAACAGGGCACAACTCCCATCATTACTAAAAGATGTCTGCTGATCTGAAGATCCACGTCTTCTTCAGTTTATTTGGTAAACACGTTCATAATGAATGAACTCTCAGTATCACTGAGAGGAGCATAATGTACATTTTCTAAACGCTGCAATCCACGCTTATGTGAGAACTTGTGACTTAAAAGTTGCTACAGTACAGGTGTTGTTGGAAACCATTTCTTTCTGTTTCTAAAGTTTTAATTCTTTTAGGTGAAGGAGGTGCAACTGTGCTGCTGAGCATAAATGGGTCTTAAGTGCACTCAGACTGATGTCTACTGCAGGTAAAACACAGACTGCTCATTACTGCTTCATAGGAAAACACTATAAAAACACAGGAAAAGAAGAAAAATCTGTTCAAGCAAACACTTTTTTTCTTTTTTCTCCATTATTCAGATTTACATGGGAAAAAAACATGCCGTTGCAATTTTGGGGTTTAGTGTTTTGCCAAGGAAAACCTTTAAAAATTGTAAACAGGAGAAACTGGGAATGACCGGCTCTATTTCTGACCTCCAACCAACGGAGAAACACAAACTGCAGCTGAAATTGAATGAAATGTCATTAGTTGTACATGTAGGTGGTCATAAACCGAACAGAAAACACACCAAACTGGTGCAATGAGAATCATCAGGGGATCGACAAAGTAATATGAAGGGATGGTAGAGCTGTCCATAGATTCCACTTAACATTAAAAATATGAACCAGGTGGCTAAACTACGGGGAGGTTTGGAGGAAAAAAAAAAAATGAAAATCAGCTTCTAGGTATCATGAAGGACTTGGGGAAATCTTATACTAGTCCTTTGCTAGTTAAACTGAAATCAAGTCACATGCATATTACCCATGTGATTAAAAAGATGAGGGAACATTTTAAGTAGAATAAAATAAAATAAAGGAGAGACAAGGAGAAGAAACGAATGATAGCATGACTTGGTTGATACACTTGCTGTTCTTTGAGTTAATTATGATGGAGCAGAAGAACTTATCCAGAAAGAAACTAGTGTAATTTACTGCAGAATTGATTCAGTAAGAATATGTCGCCTCCTGCCTCTCTCCCTCGCTGTCTTTCATTGGCCGAGCTCCATACATCACTGGCAATTTTCCATCTTTGCTCTGGCACAAACACATGCACACACATCTCATGCTCATTCCCTTTCATACTTCTCACAATCACATCCATTACAAATGCATCTGTGTGTCACACATGCTTTCATCCATCTTCTCTCGTTCTGTCCTCTGACTCGATAACTCATTATGTCTGTCACTTTTCAGTCCTCCCTCCTGCTCAACTTATGCCATGACAAAATGAGTGCATGTGACATTGCAAGGAATAATGGTCACAAATCGAACCTTGTCAACCAACTTGCCACAGAGCCTCTGCATCACCCTGAGTAAAATCATGCAAACGTGTTCTAAAAAGAAGATTTGTGCATGAAAATAGAAAATAAAGTGATTTGGAGCTCTGTGGTATTTCTTTTCTGCAGACTACAGGACACAGTTTACTCCAGATGCAAGAGCAGGCAGTGGGATAAATCACTTTAAGTCATAATCTATCCATCTTCCCAGCAAAAACTGTCCATAAGGGGAAAAAGAGAAATGCCATTTGTGTGCTAGTGTGTGTTATTTTGCAGCCATGAATGTGTAAGAGTGTGTGTTTATGTAAACTTGGCTTCTGCCTCCTTACTTGGAATTGCAGGAACATATCTGCCTGTGAGGCTACGCTGAGGTGTGCTACTACTAGTGCAAGCCAGGCAGGCTGAACACAGCACAATGACGGCTTTATGCTCAGGTACCATGCATGTAGTGTGCCAGCAATTAGTCATATCCTGCACCCAGAAGTTAACATGTGGGACAGAAAACCTCAGATTAAAAAGGGGAGGGGGTAAATGCATTGAGCCAGTCTTACCAGCAGGGTTAGATTGGAAGAACCTGACAAGGATCTGATAAATAGCCTGAGTTTGATACACTGGGAGATTGGCCAGAGTGGTTGCACAGTGGTGGGGCTCACATGTATCATGGATGAATTACAATAAACTAAGTACAGACCCAGCTTGACCTCCTCCAAACCTGCCTCTCAAGTTGCACTATAAGGGGATGTAATCCACAGACTTCTGTCACAACAAAACATCTATTCTTAGAAGAAACACAAGCTGGAGAAACCCCACAACTAGAAAGAAAAAGGGCTTAAATCAACACAAGTCTTCTCATGGCTGAACTAAAAAGGTCTCTGATAATGACAGTGATGTCTTAATGCTTAATGCCATGCTTACCCACTTACATCTGATAACCTGATTGAGTCCTGATGTTCTCACTCTGGATCAATTTTTTAGCCTAATTCAACACATCAAATAAGAAGCCTATGGAGAAAACTTTAAACCACGGAAGCACACCACAGAGGAGATTTTCATTCAGAATGTAGCCTACATGGTAGCAAATATGAGCTCTGTTGCATGAATTTAAATATAAAATCCATTCCATGTTGAGTAGTCTATTATTATTATTATTATTATTATTATTATTATTAACCAGATACAGAAGCACATGCTTCCTGACACTTTCAAATAGAAACTAAACGGTGGTATAAATTATAATAAATAAATCATTGAGGCTACCTTGGTTGTCTTCGTCCATGACTGCAGTCAGTTAATTTCTAAATTTCCCCAAAAAGCGGTCAAAAAAACTTCCGTTGGGTTTAATTTGCTGCAAATACACGTCTTAATTTCCAGGACGCATTTGCTACACAGGTAGTCTCACAGGCAGCAGCGTCTCCTTTTAGGAAATGTGTCCATTTACGCCTCACAGTGCCAGTCCTCCGGTTCCTGTCCGTCTGTCCGGCACGGAGTGATGTGTCTCTGTAGCAGCAGATTGTCTTTTACACACTGTGGCCGAGCATGCTATCGTTATCTCTCCAAATGCGCTTTCACTCCACTAGTATGGGGAGAACAGTTTTCACGGTTGAGTCAAGTTACTCAAGATGAAACAAAAACAATACCGGAAGTTTAGCCGTTTGTCTTTCAAATAAAAGAGAAGCGCTAAATTTGTCATGTGACTTCTTTATTTTGAAAACCCTTACCGGAAGTAACTGTTATATATATGTTTTGGTTTTACTGGCGGTAGGTGTTAATCCCAGCCCCGCTTCAGAGATCTGAGTTTCGCGTCAGTGTTCATCACTGATCAGCCTTCACGTGACTCCAAGAGGCATCACACCCGAATAAGAGTACCATAATAAGGTCAATCATTGCTTCTTAATGTTCAATTGCAGTGTAATATTGTCGCTCTAGATACAGTACTGGCAAATTATTAGGCTCCCTTGTCATTGTGAATTAAAAAAAAAAAATAGATAGGCCCACATTTTAATGACTACTACAACTACAACTACTACTACTACTACTACTACTACTACTAATACTAATACTAATACTAATAATAGATATTATTATAATAATATTATCAATTTTAAGCTAAAACTAATGTGTAGAAAGCTATGATGGTTTTTAGGGTCTTCCTCTTTAAATTACTTTAAATGACAGTATTCCTCCTTTCCTCTTCACAAATTAAGAGGTTAAACTCTACTTTTCAATCTACCACATATACTATTATATGAGTCAATTTACTTTGAACTGACAATATTAACCAAAATATTCTAATGATGTATTTTTATCAAGCATTTCATGGATTATTTCCCAGCATCATTAATGCCCAGTGCTCATGTTTTAATGGCTTCTGTGAAGCCCATCTGAAATAAATGAGTATTATCTAAAGTAGTTTAACCCAATATGATATGAGACACACATGGTTTAAAATGTAAAATAGCCTACTTCATAAAGTGGTAATGGATTTTGCTTTTAATCTAGGAAATATTTAGCAAGGCAAGGCAAGTTTATTTGTACAGCACCTTTTGTGTACAGGACAATTCAAAGTGCTTTACATGGAAACAGTAAAAGCGTTACAAATACAGAAAAGAAATAAAACAGCAAAATCACATTAAAAACATAAATTAAATAAAAGTAATAAAAGTTATTATCAGATAAAGTTACCGTGCAG
>JBAMIG010000022.1:10195046-10206048 GCA_037177335.1 Kiunga ballochi
ATATATATATAAATCCTCCTGTCTTTTAGCACAAAGGTCTATTTGTACGATGTGTTTATAGGGGTGTGAGTGTGTGGGTGAAGACACTAGCTAGTGTGAAGCAATATAGCAAAGTGATCAATGAGACTGGAAAAATGCTATAAAGTACAACTCTATTCACCATTTGCCAAGAGCAATGGGTAATAGTCCTGTTTTATTATTTTTGAAGAAAATACAGTATTCTTGTCTTGGCTCCTCTTTTCTATGTTCTTGACTTCAAAATGCCCAATGGACACACAAAACAATGAAAATTCAAATTATAGTAAATTTTAAATTACAGAAACTACAACTTTGTTCAGCTGTTTTTTTATTTAAATTTTTTCTTTTTTAGAAATACATTTACTATTTTACTAAAATCTGACTATCCCAAAATGTGGGTTTAATTTTTACCAACATTAGGCCCACTTTACCTTCATCACATTATTTTATCATGTGTATCTACTGTCAAATATTCAGTTAGTAAAACCACACATATATTTTCATGATCTTAAAACATCAATACTAGCATATGCAATTTCCTACAAGTTGTTGTTGGCAATTATTTATTACACTCCAGTGGATGTTATGAAGCATTGTTTTGTAAACATTTGTCTTCTTGTCTCTGTGACACAAGGTAGAAAAAATAAACCAGTTTGTAAATTATTATACGTAACAGCAACCTCATTGGGTTTATGGTGCAATGACTGACATCCCTGAATTGCAATGAGGTTGAGACAGAAAGATTTAGCATGGGCTTTTGAAATCTACCTGGAAGGCACAGGTCAGGTATTAAAACCTGCCTCAGAAATTCCACAGTAATCGGTGAGGATGACGTCATTTCCTCAATCAGTGTCACACCCTAATTCACCCGTCTTGTTCATGCTTAGGTTATGTATTTTTACCAGCCAAATTTTAAATAATATTTCTGATAGTTTGTACGATGCAAAATTTTCATATTTCCATTTAAACTGGAAATACATACGAATGGTAGCAGTTTGTTTAATGCCTTTTAGTTTGGTCAAAGTGTCTGTGGGCGTAACCGGTTCACCGGATGCACCATCTGGTGGTGCCTGACTACATTTTTTTCCCTTAGGGGTGGTGGCTGCTATTTTGCTCCATAGCTCCGAGAACAGCCTACGAAGGCATGGGAATGTTGCGAGAGAATTTCTGAGCAAACTTGAGTTGAAGTGAGACATAAGTTACTCTAAGTTCCCCATACGTTTCTACTCTTTCGAGGAGTTCTGTTGTAACACCGAGGGCCGGTGGCAGGCGTCTGTTGAGACATTTCGCCAGCGAGCAGTTCCGGACAAAGGAAAAAAGACTTGGGCTAACGTTAGCTGGCACTGGGGCTAACTTAGCATTCCTTTAGCTGCGACGCAATGCAGGCCATAAAGTGTGTCGTTGTCGGAGACGGGTAAGTTAACAAAACTGATTTGTTTATGAGTAAATTTATTTTATTTGGTGTTTAATGACTTAATATAATGTTAGTTGAAATGCTGTCATCGGATCAGCTAACGTTTAAACATGTACTCTTACTTTTCCAAACGGGAAACTTGGCAATTAAGCTTTAACTATTCTTATATTTTTTTGCGCTTTTGATATAACAATTTTGTAATTTATTTTTCTTTTTGCCAATATGTCTTATTTAACATGGGTGTTTTTTCACAATAACTCAATAAAGGACTAGAACGCATAAAGGTGGCTCATCTTTAACCTTGAGTTTTCTTTTTTTGGGGGTCTGGCGTCTTAAAACAGTTTTTAAATCCCTCCTTTTATAACTAGGATTACATTTGTAAGGCGAAATCTGAACAAATTAAAATATAGTAGCATCAAAGTTATTTGTATCTGTTTCCTGGTGTTGATAGAGGTTCAATGAACTGTGGTTAAAACGGGACGCGTTTTCTGCGTTTTTCGGGATTAATAAGAAAATCCCATGGTTTTGTTTGCAGCACTTTAAAGCAGGGGGTTAACACAACAGCCAAGACACATTTAATCATTTGTAATCATGTGTGTAATGATTTGTATGAAGTAAACACACTTCTTGTAATGGGTGTGGTGGATGCCACAGAAGCGGAGTCATGCAAAGGCCTCTGATTGAGTTATATCTTTTATTTTTCATTTCACATAAGAGGAACCTTGCAGGAGATTTGGCTGACTGTCCAGTTTCCCCAGTAACAGCTATGTTATTTGTAAACTGTCTGTGTTTTACATTAACTAGACCCAGCATACACCACTTGTAAAGCCTTGAATAGATACATTTTCATGTAATTTTGGGGTTTAATTATCTTGTTTGTTTTAATGGATTAAACAGGAAGCAATTGATTAAAAAATTCTCTTAAATTCTTGAGTTTTTGTGTTTCCTTGTTCCATCTTAAAAAAATTGTTAACCCCTTTTAACATTATGTAGTGTTTGCTCTGCAGATCAGGTTTGTCAACAGATGCTTTAAAGTAATATTTTCAAGTTAAATAAAACAGGCATTACAGGTAACGCTATCGATGACAGAAATAACATATGCACTGAGTTTTCAACTATTAAAGTCTGTCTAGTGGTAAGAAAATCATGTCACCGAGGCGTTGTTGGACAGATCTAATCCGTTCAACTTGTCACGCCACTTTTTCATATTTATCTAGTTTTTTTCCGGATGAATATTGAGCAAGTTATTTTCTCTCTTCTAGTGCTGTGGGTAAGACATGTCTGCTCATCAGCTACACCACCAATGCCTTTCCTGGAGAGTACATCCCCACAGTGTGAGTATCTGAGACTGCAGTGCGTCTCAGTGTGTGTATTTATTTATTTATAATGCTCTAGCTGTCCGTCATGTGTCTCCACCCTTGTCTACTACACGGCCACTGCAAGATGGAGGCAACATCTTACTGATCTGTTTTCTTTATAGCTGAAAATTGTTTTGTTTTTTTGTGCGCTAAAGGCTACATAGCTGAAATTAAGATTAAAGGAAATGTTTGTTATTGAAAGTTATGAGGAAAACCTGTTTTCATCCTTATCATAGTCATTGTACTCTGGACAGACTGAACTTTAAATAACTCACTGAGCTTTTTGGTTTGAGCTGTTTTAGTAGGTTTAAAGGGAGAAATGATGAGAATATGGATTTTCTCTTGTTTTATGGTGTGTTTGGCCCATTTGTGCATCGTTCCTCCTGGCAGGTTCGACAACTACTCTGCAAACGTTATGGTGGATGGGAAGCCAGTGAATCTGGGCCTGTGGGATACAGCGGGACAAGAAGACTATGACAGACTCCGCCCACTTTCTTACCCACAGACGGTACAACAAAAAACACACAATTCTGTATCATAAGTAACCGCAAATCACCTTATTAAAACACTTGTGTTGGGAGAATGAATAAGGATGTTTTATAGATCAAATCAACACACCTTGGTGAACAAGGAACTATTTTTTTTCTTGTGTTCCTAACAGGAAGTGAATGTCCCGAGCTCTGATTGCTTTGTTTCTTTGTCTTATCAGGATGTCTTCCTTATCTGCTTTTCACTTGTGAGTCCTGCCTCATTTGAAAACGTCCGTGCCAAGGTGAGTAAGCACAGCAACACATATTAAGGGCACACAGAGAGCAACATTATGGGTGTTGTTACTTTTTCTGCATTGTTTGGATACAAATTTGCTTTTGTTGATCTAGTCAGCTGTCTTATTTTAGAATTTAATAAATTACATTTCTGCAGGATTAATCAGCTGTTAGCAAGAGTTGCATAAATTGCAACCTACAGCAGCTAATTTTAA
The DNA here is from genome assembly GCA_037177335.1 of Kiunga ballochi. Taxonomy (NCBI): domain Eukaryota; kingdom Metazoa; phylum Chordata; class Actinopteri; order Atheriniformes; family Pseudomugilidae; genus Kiunga; species Kiunga ballochi. The sequence goes on from JBAMIG010000022.1 coordinate 10,198,816, forward strand.
GTTATAATTGTTCTTAATAGTAATGATTGGGTACAAGTTATCCAAAATAAAAGGGAAATGGAAAATCTATGTTTGAGAAGCAGAATAATGAAAGCGATATCTGCTTGAAAAAGTGCTTTAAATGCAATTCTTTGGGAAAAATCTTCAAAATCACATTTTTTTCTGTAACCAAAACATTAAAATTTAGTTGAGGCCTTTTCAGTGCGTCATGTTGCTTTAAAGAAATTATGTGAAACCGATAATTGGATGAAATACACTTTAATCAGAGGTAATCACATTTAAACAATAAAATGAATGTTTTTTTATTCTTTGTTATTAATTATTAATTAATTAAATTAAAGCTAAACTGTTACTGATGTTAAAATCCTGTATTTTCTCTTTTATTCTGAAAATATTTGTAACAACTTTCAGATACAGTGAAATAAAAAATAAAGTTCTAGAACTGGAAATTGACAGTAGTCAATAATAATCCTGATGAACATGTTCGGTTAATCAGGATATTGATTTGCTGAGTAATGTTCAGTCATTTCACAGATCCATGTAGAAACGCACGTTTTGCAGGCAACATCTGATTGTATTCATCAAACATTGTGGACGATGATTTGTGTCTTTTTAAACCTCTATTTGTCATATTTAAGCAGACAGAAGTATTTATTATTTTTGGGCAGCTTTTATTGTTAAACACTGAGAATATTGACCAGTGGATTGGTTATAGGTACCAATACATTTAAACTGGTGACATGTAAAAGCTTTTTCTGTGGTATTTAGTGTTTGATGAGACTTTTATGAATCCCCCAAGCAAACCTAGTTTGGTTATTTGGTCCTTGTGTCAAATGAAAAGTTTGACATTAAGCATTCAGTTGCTTTTTCTCAGTTTATTAATTATGCACTGTAACATTTTCATATACTTTATCTGGTTTGTGCACAAAGGTTTTACAACTGTTTATAATGAATCGTTTATGGACTGACTCGTTAAAAAATGGTATGGAAAGTCTTTTTTTTTAAACAAGGCCTTTATGTGGCACTTTCACTCAATGTTACAAAAAAGAACCCATTTTTTGGGAGATATTATCAGGTGATGTGTCAAAGTTATTATGATGTAACCTGCTACATGCTTTCTGTTAGGGAGCAGAAGACTTTAATCAGATTGTCATCAACAGATGTTTTCGCTAGTTTTTCCCCACTAAGTGATGCAAAATGTTTCAGACTTAGCATCAGACAAGTCACGTTGGGCTCTATAGGGTTAAACATTTGACTCAAATCTATTGTTGAACTTTGGTTTATCTGGTTTAAAGGTATGGGAGTGACGTAGGGCTCAGTGTCCCTGTGTACTTCAGCACAGCAGGCGTATGGATCATATGACTGCTTGTATGCAGAGGGACTTTTTGTTGGTGATAAACTGGCAGGAAATTATTGTCCGACGCTGCACTTCCCCTCCACTCTTTATATGGTGATGCACCAGTATAGGTTTTTTATTTTTAGCTCACAACTCTGCAGCTACTTTTCTGTTATTGCTTTTTATTTCATTAATTTAATCATTAAAAGCTATAATCAGATTAGTTTTTATCATTTTAATAATTGCTGCCATTCGATTTGTAACTTTAGTTTAGGCGGGTATCTCTGTATGTCTTACGTATCGGTATTCTTTCTTTGCAGTGGTACCCTGAGGTGAGACACCATTGTCCCAACACTCCCATCATTCTGGTGGGCACTAAACTGGATCTGAGAGATGACAAAGACACCATGGAAAAGCTGAAGGAGAAAAAACTCTCTCCCATCACTTATCCCCAAGGCTTGGCTATGGCCAAAGAAATTGGTAAACTTAATTAACTTCTCTGACTCTTTATACGTTGCATTTCTTTAAAAGTCAATTTCCAGAAATAAAACCCGGCGCTTCCTCTCCTTCCAGGTTCTGTCAAGTACCTGGAGTGCTCAGCCCTGACTCAGCGTGGCCTTAAAACTGTGTTTGACGAGGCCATCCGGGCCGTCCTGTGCCCTCCGCCCGTCAAGAAGAAGGGCAAGAAGTGCAGTCTTCTTTAAGACTTCCTGCAGTGAAATGGTTACTGGGAAACATGACTGCTAGTGGTGAGGGTGGCAGAAGACACAAGAGAAACACACCAGTATACATACAAAAACAATGTACTTCAGATTCTGTCCTTCCATATGTGTAGTTTCAGATGTTTTCCTGATAAATTCAGCTTAAACGCAGATTTAGGAGAAGGGTTTGGACTCTGAAAGACCCTGGCTCTGTGTATACTGTATCGACTAAACTGAATTTCTTGAGGCCTTCTAAAATGGATTGGATGTTTGATAAAACTGAGCTGTGGAATGTCATCAATTTTATTCTTCCACTTGTCCATTTTTTCCTTTTTCTTTTTGAGTGGTAAAAAAATTGCCAAATCCATTCTGCACACATGCTGTATTTTAGCCGAGGAGAAAATCTTTGTTCTGTCGTCTCGTGATCAAAATGAGATCCGACAGCCCGCTGTTAGTTCAGCTCCACGACCAGTGGCTTTTTCCAGTCACTTTATTTTGCAAAGGCAGTCGTGTCATCCCGCTGTCAGGAAGGAACATAAAGAAACCATCTGTGAAATTGTGATTGCCTCTAACGTTCATGTCCTACAACCTTTATGCCAGTAGTCTGTTTTCAGTTCACTACGCCTAAAACATGCTGAACATTCAGTCTGAGAAATGATCTACTGACACCAACAGTGCTATTAATCCCTGAAAATAATCTAGAGGATCCAGTATTTTCTTTATTTTATCCAATTGTAAAAGTGACATTAAAGTTTTTCCCTTTTTTTCTTTCAAATATTTCTCTGGATGTGTCTCAGCTGATCCGCTGCAAGGTGACAAAACTTGATGATATTGGAACAAAAATATTCTCGGTGATGGGGAGCAGGAGCACCTTTCATGCTCTGTGGGCATTTATCAGATTACTTTTTGTGCAGCACATTTGTTTTTTTTAAAGAATCACTACTGGCTGAGCTTCTCTACCTGCTGACAGTAACAATGCTACTGTCTGTTATGGTGTAGTAAACAGTGTACTCATCTTTTGTTATAATCATGATTTGACCTTTTTTTGTATCTTTCTTCACAGATGTTACACACACTCACTGTATTGTTTAACTAACACTATGAATACCTTTTTTCTTTATTACCTCCTCAGTTAACGCTACCTTAATCTCCCTACAAGCCTAGCTTTTTGTAATTAATGCTGATAGCATGTCTGTGCATCGTATACTGAAAACTAAGACCAGAATGGCTACAGTTATATATTTTTTGCCTATTTACAAAATGTATTTGAACTACTAGATCAGGGGTTAAGTACATGTTGCTCATCGGTATTGTACTCAGACATCAAGCCGTGCTTTTACTCAAGCCAATGTTGTGACTCTTAAGTTTTATGAATAAAAGCTATTGTCACTTTTTGAAAAGCCAATAAATTCATGTAAAACTTTTTCTCCCATTTGTCTGATTTTGTAACCGCGGGTGTTCATTTCATTAATCATAGAATTAAACCTCTTGTTGCTTTGTTTAACCATTAAGGAGAAACAAATTATTTGCTTTAATTTACTGCATGGAAAAGGAATTTACTATAAATGTTTTGGGTATTTCTACAACTACAGATTTATCAACTTTATTCTATAAAAATGTGACTTAACACTAACAGTGCAGGGCAGATATGGTAGGTTTAGTACCTGCACTGTGAATCACATTGTAAATTGAAATACTGTGCATCCAATATTAATATCTTTGCAGGAATGATATAAAATGATGAATTAAGGCATTTTGTATTAAACTACCTATTTGTAGATTATCTGTTCTAGCTTTTAAAGAATGAAAAAGAAGCCATTAAACATTTTAATGGAGGTGTTTAGAATAAAAAGGATAATAAGGATTTTGTTCTTCCAACATAAATCATTTTCACTGATATTACACACATACAGTATTTCCCAAAGTAATATACAATCTTGCTGTGCCTTAACCCACAAAGAAGCAGCAAAGTATGTTTTGGGACAAACTCGCCCAACTAAAGGAAGTACTTAGCTCTATATGGGAAAACAACATTTTTTTACCAACGGTGAAAGCAGATTTGAACTTACTGCCCAAAAATATCATTTTGCTTAATAAATTTTCACATTTTATGGTCACAAAACAAATCAAAACTAATATCAATGAACCCAGAGGGGTTTGTAACACATTTGGCACAGATTGCATCTAAAATAAATAAATCAGTATTATGCAAACATTATAATGTTCATTTCAGCCATTTTCCATCTTCAGTGGTGGAAGGGATCCTCGTGCCAGCTTAGGAATCCACATATCGTAACATTATGCCAGATGTTGTTGGTATGCTGAGAAGAAAAAAAGCAGATTAAAGTGTAAAACAGTTCAGTGACACGCAAATCAACCACGTTCAATAACAAGTATTCGTTCAAATAACTAGAGATATTACAGTTTGCAGTAACATTGTTTTAATCTTACAATACTAATTTAAATGCTCAAAAAAAAAGCAAATGTGCCTCAAACCAGATTAGCCTGGTTGACCTGTACATTTATCAGATATTTGGGTGAACAAACATTACCTTTCAACCAGCTCTGCACCAACAATGTCATGAATGTGGTATTTCATGTGGAATTTCACTTGCGAAGTTGTGCGTCGCTCCTCTATGTCAGCCTTTAAGACTTCGCCATATTTAGACTTCTTCACCATGCTGAGTACCGCTTTACGGCCTAAAAGGACAAGCTGTCAGTCAGAAACAGACCCTCACAGAAAAACAAGTAGACCTCGCCATGCATCTAATCGAAAGGTCTGACATTTAAGTGACACAATAAAACAGAAAGCACAGTTTTCAGCAACATGAAAACAAACCTTGGATAAAGTACTTTGTGAATTTCCCAGAGTTGGGAATAGAAAGCCACCAGCTGCCAGCATCCCTCACAGTCAGGACTCCTGACTTCACCAGCTGCCTACATGGTGAGAAAACATATACATATTTTTGGGCAAAACTCATGCTTCACTACTTAAAACTGCAAAGTAAGGAGTTTATTTATACGTTATCTCAGAGTCTTTGAAGAGGAACTCCCTCAACATCTTGTCTTTGCTAAAGCTCAGATCTGTTGATGTGGACCCAACTTTCCCCAAAAACTTCTCCACTGTCGCTTGTGTCCCTTTTCCTTCTTGTCCTGCCAGAACTTTGGCCTTGTAATCCGAAGCAAAAACTAGGCCAAAAGCTTCAGCATCAAATCCAAGCTGGAACATCAGCAGCTCTCCGTGCTCACGCAGTTTATTCTGTTTACCAAAAAGGATGTCGGTGGGTTGCATATAAATTTATATTTAGGGTAAATGAAGCAGCATTTTTCACATTAAATAGACATATTACCACTTCTCTGTCGACCAAAGTCTTGTTCTTATGTATGCTGTATAGCTGGTGCTTCAGCACAATTTGAGGCAAGGTGTCATTGAAGAGTTTTCTGGGGAACAGTGTCATCAGGTACTCCAGAGAGGATTTAATGTCAGCTGGTCCTATAAGAAGAGATGGTTATTTAGACTTCATACTCAACAGTTATAGATGGCTTTTTTTAGGACAAACACTCACCATTATCATCATCTACCGCTCCAAACGTTTCTGTGTCGCTTTTCCTTTTCTTCACCTTGAAAGTGTCTAAAATCAGAGCCCGTTTCCTGTTCATACCTGCAGCACAAATTAAATAAATCCATTCATCTTGTTCAGCTAGCTGTCTGCTTTACACATACACACACCTTGAACTTCGTAGATTTTTATGAGAAAATGTCAAGTTTTTGTTGTTCAAAACTGAAGCTATAATAACTTTAGCTGATTTTTTTTTTAACCTGTTAGCGTAATTGTTTTGTTTAGAAATACTCCTTTGTTGGCAGTTTGGTACGATTAAGTTCATTGTTCGCCATGCTATTGCTGCTGCTAGCTAACTCTTGTTATGGACCAAATGTTTTACCAATCTGTTTAAAAAGTATTTAATACCTTATAGTTGTTGGCTACAATATTTACCGTTGACATAATTTGCTTTTAACTTCGAGCTTCTCAATATAGCTTCTTCATACAAGGAATAACTTTAAAGCCTCTTCTTTTAATGGTTATTGAAAATAGAGTAAGTGTCACTACTGCCACCTACAGGATGGGGTGGAGATTTATATACGGCCGGAAGTTGCGTCAAAGTTGTTAGCAATCCATGCTAATTCGCTTCCCAGCTAACGAAACTCACATAACCGGATCTGTTTTCCTCCTGTTTGGAATTATTTAATTAGTTACAAGAAATCAGCTAATATGTTATAATTTCAAAGTATATTTTTACTTTCTACTGATATCGTAAGCTTTTGCTGATCGAATGGTAGGTTTTCATGATTAGCAGTTTCGGTTTATCAGTAAATAAGACGAAGTCATATGCACTGGCAGGTCCAACAGTGAAGGTTAACAATATACACTAAATGTAAACGCTACATATTTTCAACATGTGTTTAACGGTAGTAGCTTGCAGATATTATGACTGATTAATATGGTGCATGTAAAGTTAATGGATTCCCCAAATAAAAGAGTCCTACCTCTGGTTTTACCTCTTAAACCTTTGTTATATGTAATGAAAATGTGCTAGAAAAGTATTAAGACATTTACAACGAAGCTTCCGTCTAGTTTGTGACCTATAGAATGCTAAACTGATTAAAAACCTCGGAAAAACTCTGAATATTCAGATGTATCTCTTTATTCTGTCTAACATTAGAAATGGACCGCCACAGACCCCGCAGTCCTAACTCCAGCGACCGCCACAAGTCGGCCCACAGACAAGAAAGAGACAGAAGCAGAAGAAATGACAGTGACGGTGCACATTTCAGACCCACAAAGTACCACCAGCATCAGTCTGGGTCAGCACCACTTAGCTCTCAGGCCTTGAGCACAAGGAGGGAGCTTTATGAGAGAGACTTTCCTTTGTATAAACAACCTGTGGAAGTGGGATGTTTCTCCCTGGACTCCCAGCGCAGATTTTGTAATGACAGCAGACAGCTGAGATACTATGTGGAGCCTGACAGAAATCCTAATTTTGACTTGAGGGATGGATACAAGGATCGCTACATAAAGAGAGACGAAAATGTAAAAGAGAAGCTGGACCACATTCTGCAATGGATTATAGCTAACAGATCAAAACTTACACCAAAGGAAACCACAAGCTCATCATGGTGAGTATATCCGTTTCCCA
>JBAMIG010000022.1:10209955-10219965 GCA_037177335.1 Kiunga ballochi
CGGCAGGGTGCTGCTCCAGAGGGTCGCAACCCCCTCGCTGGCAATGATCTGCGAGAAAGCATCTGAGAGGGGAAACAACACTATGATAACAGGGAGGAAATGCTTCTGAAACATTGGAACTAGAATACGGATATATCACACACCAAATATGCCGCTGTACTGGGTTTGATGGAGGTCTTCGTTTCGGAACTTCACTCCCTGCAGCTTCAGTCGTGTGTTGACCACCCACATGGGAGTGGTCAGGATCACGTTTACCACCCCTACATGAACACAATTTTAATCAGTTATTTTTTTTAAAGCTTTAAAAGCTTTATGAATTAAAATACTTTAGTATTTTTATGTATTTATAACAACTTTTAAGAAACTAATAAATTAACATGGAATTTACGACTCATCTTTGAAGTATGATGGAAAGATTGGTTTCTTAGATTGAAACTATTTGTGTGATAGAAAGAATATGGACAGATTTGTTTGCATTTTTAACAGTGAGTTGAAAAGACAAGGGCCAAAGAGAAAAAAGGATACCATGCAGGATCTGCGTTTAAAAAAACATGTTTATGTTGAGAAGAAAACACTTCTGGACCCACAAATCTGTTTCATTCAGCCTCTTAAAAGGATGATTTTTAACATGTTTCTTTACCTGCTACAACCCCCATCAGCAGGTCTTTGCCAGGTCTGGACTTGCCAGGTCCAGCTGTTGCCTTCTTCAGTGCATTGAAGGTATAAAAGTAAACAAAGTTGGAGCAGCAGAGGCTGGAGATAACTGGGAACCATCCTCTGTACAAAGACAGCCTGGGGAAAATGGTGGAGAGCGATACGGACGGTCAACTTTCAGTCTAGATTTCTGTTCATATCACATTTATCTTTAAACATTAAAATATTTGGTCATATTTAGACCTAAAATCTGAACTTACACGCCCTCTTCCTTTGCTATCTCAGCCAGAATGACAGGTGTAGAGGTGGACTTTCTATTCTCATCCACTGCAAAACAAAAACAAACAAAAGTGGTAAAAGTCATAAGTACTTAGAGCTGGAGCCTTACAGTGTAACAACTTTACACATGAAGCTCAGCTTACTGACACAAAAGCACTCCCAGGCGATTGCACCGGGGATCTCTCTGCTTGTTCATGACATTTGCTATTTTTAACAGAGGCAACATATTGAGTGTTAATGGCATAACACAATGGTGTTCACCAAGAAGAAATAAGCCACTTTTATAGACTGCAGATAGTGTGTTGAAATGGCCTTTTCATACAATAATTGAGTTAAAGAAAGAATAATATACAATATTAGAATAATCTATCTTGTCTGATTAATCCTTTATGATTGTGATTTTTTTGTGGAAATACAAACTACTTTTAGATGTTTGGGACAAAGTTAAAACTGTGAAGCTTTACCCTAAACTATTTAACTCAGTTTGATCAAATGACCAACATGATGACACCTTCAAAGCTCACCTTGCAGTCTGCTTTTGGCCGTGTCCAGCGGAAAGAAGACTGTCATGGCTGTCACACTCCCCTACAAGGAAATTTATTACATTAGTCTACTCTGACATCCATAAATAACATCAAAATGAAAAAGTGTCACTCCTCAAGTCATTTTTAAACTAATAGTTTTTATACACAAACTATAAACATTAGGAATTGTGTTAGATCCAGTTTTCACTGTTCAGCATTGAAACTCTGCTCACCATTGCACCTGCCATCGCATGAACCAGCGTCTCGTAAGACAGAAGGCCGACAGCCGAGCCACCGTTGTCAGGCATCTCTACAGGATCTGTCGGCCAGAAAGCGCGTACTCAAAGCTGGGAAGTTGCCACGGAACGACTCGAGGAAGACAGCGGGTGGTCGGTCCGGTTTGTCAAACAGTTGAAACAGTTGACACCGACTACACATCCATGATGTTGTTGAAACCAGAAGCGGCCCGGAAGAGAAGCATAAAAAAACTCCTCTGTGATTGGTCAAGCGTTTCTTCTTCTGTTCTCATTTTCAGCAGGACTTCAATCAGGTTTTCTGCCACCTACTGGATAGATTCACGTAGTGGTTCACTGTATAAAAAGATTAAGATGTGTAAAAAGTCCTTCTTGCAGCACTGGACTAAATTATTTGACAATACTGGCAAAATTTTATTTAATCAATCAAACATTTCCCAGGTTATTTTTATTTAACATTAAACGTAACTTAAATTTGTTTAATATCATTTATACAAGTAAACTGGCTTTTGTGTGTGCTTGTTTTTCAAACTGGTAAAAATGTTTCTATTTATACTTCATATTTTTTGTTACTTTTAAAGCTCAGTTTTCATAAATGAATCCGTAGTTTCGTCAAAAACGTTGTACTACTCTGTCTGATTTTCAACAATGGATTTTTAACCACTCTTACATCCCAGAAGCAATGTTTGAAAACCTGCAATGGGTAAAGAAACATTTCAACATCTGTTTAGCCAACATCAGTTACTTTTATTTGACTCTTTATGTAAAAAACTATTCAAATCCTCATGGTCTGTGCCAAAGTGTTGGTTTGATTGAAATTTGTATACCATCAACATTCCTTTTACATGAATTTAGCTTAATCATTTACATTAAAAGATCCCTTTCTTCAGTTAATATTTTCTAAAACCTTGATTCTTTATTTTAAAAAAATGTCAACAGATGTCTAGAATAAAGACAATGTAAATAATCAAAAACAATTAGTCAGCACTATAACAGAGACCATACATCAAACTGATTATAAAAGAGACTAAATATGCTTGCAATGGTAATTAAAATTAGCTTAAATAGTCTTAAAGACAGATATATTCATGCCAGTGCATTAAGCCTGACTCGAGGCCTGTGTGAATGTCCATGTGAACATGCATATGCACATCTTGAAACACATGCATCTGTACATGCATATTTTTTGTCTGTACAAACATTGCCCTGCAACGTCACAGAAGACATTTTTAGAAATGCTTTTTTTCAAACAGCAGCAACTCATCTGCTGGACTATAAAGATCAGCCTAAATTTAAAATCCTTAGTAGTTTTGCAGTGGCAATGAAAATGCCTTTTTATAGCATATTTTATGTCTATATGGTGACAAAATGCTTCATCACAGCAGATTTTCTGAGTCTTTTTGATGCATTTTTTTCTCTTTGTGTTTTCATGTTGTCTTTGTGCTTTTGTAGGATATTTCTGTGGAGTCCTGCCTTTTACATGTTTGGTAATGTTGGAGTCTAAAATTACCCCCAGTGCAAGCATGCATGATTGTTTTTCTTATTGATTTTTATCCTGGCCCAGTGATGGACTGACAACACATCAAGAGTGTGTACTTTGTCTTAAACTTAATAGAAGATAGGATAGGCTCCATCCCTAACACAGGTTAGGTGTAGAATAATCGATGGATGCATTTTATTGTACACATGCAGTAATAACAAGCTCCACAGTAGTGCAGTAAAATAAATTATTGTCATATTTTTGTATCTGCTGTCTGTAATAGGCAAATAACAAAAATATGGTGAAAAAATACAAAAATATTGTTCCACTTGGCTTAACAGTATGAAAATAGTTTGTTAGTTTAAATTAAACAAAAAAAAAACGTAACAACCTGGTGGTATTTATAAATAATTTTAACAAAAGATATGCCATTGAGCTTTCAGTTAGTTGTAACAGGAAATGGTGCTGCTGACAGCAGCAAACTGGACTTTGTTTTATAGCTCTGAGCTGTCATACGCCCAGCGATCACTTTGTTTGTTCAGCTTTGCAGTCGTTGTTGCTCATCTCACTCTAGTGGAGGAACAAAAGAAGAGACAGACACAGATTTCTCTTTTCCCTTCCTTTCTTCTTAGAGATGTCTAGGTACCACAAAGCAGCGATTGATGGTTACTTGGACCTCTTAAAGGAGGCCACAAGGCGAGACCTGAACACTGCCGATGAGGATGGCATGACTCCCACCCTCCTGGCTGCTTTTCATGGACATGTTGATGCTCTTCAGCTCATATGCAGCAGAGAGTAAGCAGGATTTACTCTTTTCTATCTATAATTGTAACATAGACACGTTTTAGAGAATAAGTATTTATATATACATACATATAAAACTATATTGGTAATTTTCCATGTAATAACCAAGTTGTGAATTATTTGTATATTTTTGTTTAACAAAAAATGCTTTGACAGTGAAATTACCAAGCTTAAAAGATGTATGATTCCCTTAAACTGAAGTTGAGATTTGTAAAGAGGCAATGAAAGCTGATCGCAGAGCAAAGGTTAACTTCACTGGACAACAAACTGAAGGGCTCAGAAATCTCCTTTTGATAATTTTACATTGTGTGAGCTTATTTTTGTGGAGCTAAAGCCACAGCATTTGTTATTCACCAAACTATAACCTCTCTTTTAGCTCTCCCGAGAGCTGAGCCAAAAGTTTAATCAGCCAAATCCAAATCTGTAAAACAAAGGAGCCATTCATCCTTCCCTTTCATCCCCACCTCCAGATCGCATTCAGAGCTGCCTTATTGCCGCCTGGAAAATCTCATTACAGGGAAAAAATAATAATATATGGGACATTAGGACATATAGTGTTTATCGGCGACGTGTCCTGAATGAATTGAAACACTTCCGCTTTGCTCATATCTGGGATTTATGGCCTGGTGTTTCAGAAACATAGCGACCTGCAGTTTTATTGCCAGTAATTAGCAGAGCCTCCCAAAGAAAGAAACAGAGAGAAACAGATGGTCTACTTTCATCTTTTTAATGAGAAAAGAAATCCCACCAGAGGTACGTTTCACCCCATATCACAATGTTTGAGTACAGCTTTCCAATTTGCACCTGTAGGAATGTGAGATTAAACAGAGAATGAAAGTTATAATTACAAATAAAATGTTTAAGGTGCAACAAAGATTAAATACCTTGTTCCATTTATATGTAATGTTTGTTTTAATGTAACTAAACCTTTTCTAAGGTCTTTAGTTTTTCTCTTCCTTCTTTCTTTCAACTCGAAATTTGTCAACAAAAATGTGTTTTTCTGTATGAACTTAGTAGAAAGTAAAAACATTAAGTTAGAAAAACCTGAGACTTTTGAAAAGTTTGCTTCATTTTTATTTAAGTTGAGTACTAAAAAAAAAGCCAACAAACAAACAAAAAGCTTTCAGCTTTACATCTTGTACTCAGAGCTCAGTGGTTAGAAGGTAAATAGCAAGTAGAGAATTTAATGAACCGTAGCAACCAGAAGCACCGCAGAGCAGGAGAAACATAATAGTACTGATGATGAGATGAAGGTATACCTCCACTAAGCCATGGGGCCATCAGAGAAAAAACTCTCACTAACTTTTGCACACTTCAATAAGCAAATATTAATATCAGGTTAATTCTATCATCAGGACAGGTGCCAGGTCTTTATGAGGATTCTTGACCCTGGAAAATTACTGTAGACATCAAGATGACAACTGAAGTTATTAAAAAATGCATTTCCTCTAATAGGGACAGTAGGGTTACCTGTTTGTATTTAATATATTCCATAATGTCATCTTTTTTTCTCATTATGAGTTAGAAGCTGTTATATCAAAACAATCTCTATTTCCCAACAGTAAAGAAGTCTTTTAACACTATTCTCTTGTTCAACATCTGAGGTTTTCAAAAAAGTTATCAAAATCAGTTTATAACTTTTGGAGTTATGTCGCTAGCAGACAGACAGAAAAACAAACTAATGCTGCAAAAAGCATGACTCAGCCTCGGTGGATAATAACAAAGCGCTAACAGAACAAGAAACTACCCAGAAACTGGGTATTTAGCCAAAAAACAAAAACAAAGCAGGGAAGACAAAGATCTGCTTAGGAACAAACCAAACCTGGTGGGAAACTCTACACCGCTTAGTCCAGTTCAATTTAGTCACAGGGAAGCTGGCATTTAGCATGCAGGAGGCAGGGATACACCATGGACAGGTCACCAGTCCATCAATAATCAATTCAAATGATGAAGTCAAATTAAAAACCATCATGATTGTGCTTAGAAAGTCTATCTTCTGAACCAAAATGGTAACAAAGGACCGGACAGTCTGGTGAGAGGTTGAAGATAAAAAAGCTGATTTTAAAAAGCACATAATACAAAATGCAACAACATCCCATACCTAAAAATATCATCCAAATGAGCAACTGACATAAAGGTCACAATATGAAAAAACCTCCGCCAGCCCCCCAGCTTATTGTGACTAACACGCCAAAATATTAGTCTGTTTATATGTTTATAATAAAGTGAAATTAGGCTGTAACCCACTAGCTTAAATAGCAGCATGCTGTCAAGCACTCATGTTTAAATAGTAACAATTATATATACTAATATGAACATAAAAGGAAATAATCCTATTAATATAGTCAGAGTTTATTTGGGTCAAATTAACTCTGATTTCAGCAACAAGATAATATCCAAGAACCCATCAGAATTGTAAGACAATATTAGACCTTAATTTTGTTTTTTGTTCCATTGTGCTTTACAGAGGAGACCCCAACCGGAGTGACATCTGGGGAAACACACCACTGCATCATGCAGCGGCTAACGGTCACATGCACATCCTCAGCTTTCTGGTCAACTTTGGAGCCAACCTGTTTGCACTGGATAATGAATTTCACACAGCCATGGACGTTGCCGCGTCGCGTGGTCACATGAACTGCGTGCGCTTTCTCGATGATGCTTCCTCGCAGCAAACCAACCAAAATTCAAAAAAGGTTGCTCACCTGAAGAAAGAGGCCCAGAAAGAAGCAGAGAGGAGAGTGAAACTCTGTGAGAAAGTGAAGAAGAAACACCAGACCAAGATGGACAAAATGCACCGTGGAACCGGCGGCGCGGGGTCGGTTTCAGAGGCCAGCGGGACATCAGGGTTCTCAGATGGAGGCAACATGACTGGTGTCAGCGAGCAGTACTCTAAGCTTATCGCTGCAGATAAATCCGGCTCTCTCACAGCCAGGCTTAAAGGCACGTTCCAGAGGAAAAGTGGGAAGAAAGACAAAGGCACGATGCAGAGAGATGGAAACGTCATCTTCTTCAAACAAGAGAACGGAGGATCTGAGAAACCCGAGTTTCTAGATGTCTTCAATGAGCAAGAAGAATACATGTTGGATGAGGGGGGTGTCTCGAGATTTGAAGATGATGAAGCTGATGTAGAAGCGGGACAAGTCAAACAATCAATCTTCAACCGGCCAGGCCTTGGAGGTCTGATTTTCATGAAGAAGATGAACCAGGAATCAGAGGACATTCCCAGTGGGAACAATGAAAGTCTCGGCTACCTTGTTCAGAATCAGTTGCTTGAAGACGAGGAAGACGCTGCGAGCTTTGGAGAGACCGGTGAAGTCGGCCTTCCGTGGGAACAGGAAGATCTAGGATTAGATGATGATGAAGATGAAGAAAGCTATCCTTTGGATGTGTTCATGTCAGCCATCTCCTTGCCAGAGTTTGCTCTTGCTTTCAGAAGAGAGCACCTGGACTTGGAGGCGCTCCTGCTTTGCTCTGATGAAGACCTGAAAGGCATCCGCATCCAGTTAGGGCCCAGGAAGAAGATCCTGGAAGCTGTTGCTCGAAGAAGCAAGGCACTAGAGTCTCCTGGCATCATGAAGGACAGCTGCTTGTGATCCATCATAAACAATACAGTTTTATGTACACATCTGTGATCTGTTTATCCTAAAAGCAGTCGGACTCTTCTCAAGAGAGATTATAGTTTAATTTTCCTGTAATTAATTAAAATGATTCAGCAAACTCTTCTAAATGCAATCCGCACATCTTAAATTGATAAGCACATAAAAAAATTCCATACACATACATAATAATCTGAGTCTTAACTCGTTAAAGGCTGTAGAGATTTGACCAAATATGTCTAGAGCACTGTTTATGAGTTTGTATTAAAAAGTACTTTTTGACTTTGTAGAAGCAACAGATGATGTAGTTCAGAACTAGGTATTAATTATCACCTAATGATTCAAGAGATAGGTTTTGATTTGAATAGGCTGCTGAATGTTTTATCAATTTTCTTTTGACTATCAACAACCCAGATGTTTCATTAATAAAACATGTTCACATGATATCGATTTCACTTCATCTTGTTTGGATTTATAATAATAACTGCAAACAATTGTGATAGTAGATTAATAAATCAGGGTTTCATTGGCAAAGTAAGCAGTG
The DNA here is from genome assembly GCA_037177335.1 of Kiunga ballochi. Classification (NCBI taxonomy): domain Eukaryota; kingdom Metazoa; phylum Chordata; class Actinopteri; order Atheriniformes; family Pseudomugilidae; genus Kiunga; species Kiunga ballochi. The sequence continues at coordinate 10,218,094 of JBAMIG010000022.1, forward strand.
ATTATATTGTCATAGTGCAACAATCCATCAGGAAAAAACTATATATATGAAGATTATAATTTTATTGAGTGACAGACTCCCCAAATAGAGAGCTAGGAGATTAATAAGATCATAAAATACATCCAACTCTTAAAACCAAAGGGGTTTGCAGCTGACACTTACATCCACTGAACTGATGCATGACAAATTCAAAAGTTAAATAAATCCATTTGAGTCACTTTAAAAACTACTTAAGCTTCAAAATTCAACCGGACAGCTGACACAACACATTATGTTTATGGAAGTGAATCGTCCTGAGTTTCTGTATTGGATCACAGACTAGGACTAAATGCTCTAATATGATTGGGCTTCCATATCATGTAGTGCAAGATGATTGGTTAACTGGGTTAGGAAGAAGGCGGTTTGTGGAATGATCAGACACCAATGATGTTAAAGTGTACACTGGTGTGGGCGGGGCTTCCGGTGATGGGCGTTATAACAGTTGCTGACTAAAACTGGTTTGCGCTGTATGTTTGTGGGAGAGTGTGTCCTCTCCGTTGCGGTCACGACTATGTTTTACAGGTATTATGTTTTGGTGATGCAGTTGTTAGACGTTTATTTTCTGCTTTCTGTAGGTTGCATGCATCTTTGTGGGGGTTATTCAGAAGTTTAACTCGATTAAAAAGTCGCTTGTTAGTGCCGCTGCATCCAGGCTAAGCCTCATTAGTGAGACAATCTCAGGGCTTCTTCGCCTTGCTGCCGCTCGACTTTTGCAAATTTTCCTTAAGCACATTTCGTTTGAACTATTTTCAGCTATTTTTTATGTACTTAAGTTTAGGTTAACGTGACTTAACCTGTGTGTTTCGCTCTCCAGGATTGCCTAGCACAGTGAGATATGGCTGAAGTAATTGCCGTCAGTTTGCACTTGCCGTCCACTATGAACGCCATCTTCCAGATCCAGGAGTACGCCGTTACCTCTGCTGTTGCTGCTGCCGTCACTCCCCCGGCTTCCCAGAGTAGCGAGGACTACCTGTTTGTGGAGACCAGACACCCCAACACAGTCCTGCAGGGCCTCAACAGCTTGCGGCTCAACAACGCTTTCTGTGATGTGACTCTGTGCTGTGGAGGCCAGGAGTTCCCCTGTCACCGCATCGTGCTTGCTTCTTTCAGCTCTTACTTTCAGGTAAAAACCTTTCACTTCACACTGTCAAGGTCAGGGCTCCAGTTTACACGTTAGAAAAATATTTGCCTATTTTTCTCATCAGGCAATGTTCTCAGCTGATCTGATAGAGTCCAAACAGGAGCGTATTGCCATAAATGGTGTTGAACCTCAGATGATTGGCATGCTGGTGAGCTATGCCTACACGTCAGAGGTATACATCTCAAAAGCAAATGTTCAGGTAAGCAGACCTTTCTCCCCACCTCCTCTCCAATGCCACCCTCCCTCCATACATGTGTGCTCAGAGCTGATTTGATTTGTTGTAGGCACTGCTGGCAGCAGCCAATCTGCTGGATGTGATGGCTGTTAGAGAAGCTTGTTGTCGCTTTATGGAGCATCAGATGGATGAGATGAACTGTGTGGGGATTCACTGCTTTGCTGAGGCCCACTCTTGCAAGGTGCTGGAGAAACATAGCATGGACTACATCCTGGAGCACTTCAGCAGCGTTTGCCAGCAGGTGAATGTCTTGCATTCAGTTGTATAGACTCTTATGTGAGGGGGTGTTTTAAGATGGATTTTCTGATGATCATGCAGTAGTGCACACATTACAGCAGGGGTCACCAACTCCAGTCCTCGAGGGCTACCATCCAGAAGCTTTTAGTGTTTTCCTGCTATAACACACCTGATTCAAATGAAGATATCCTCCAAAAAGTTGTTTTCATCTTCTGCACCT
>JBAMIG010000022.1:10222414-10232455 GCA_037177335.1 Kiunga ballochi
CCTCCAAAAAGTTGTTTTCATCTTCTGCACCTGCTTGTTAATGAACCATTGATTTGAATCAGGTGTGTTGTACCAGGGAAAACCCTAAAAGCTTCTGGATGGTAGCCCTCGAGGACCGGAGTTGGTGAGCCCTGCATTATAGAGTAAATGAAGAAAAAACAAAACTGGTGGTGCAAGCGGAGCGATCTGCATCTCAACGTGGAAAAAACCCCTAACAGATCCTGTATTCTCCTTCCTCCAGGAGGAGTTTCTGTCTCTGTGTGTGGACAAACTGACAGAAATCATCTCCAGTGACCTCCTCAATGTGCCCAAAGAGGAGATGGTGTTTGAGGCCGTTATTCTGTGGTTGAATAAATGTCCTTCTCGAAAGCAGAGCTTTGAAAAGGTCAGATTCACTAAGCTGTTATCTTACGACATTTTTTCTTAAATTTTTTAAAATCTGGTTTAGATTGATCCAATTTGTTTCCTTTCTTTTTTGGCTGAGTGCATGCATGACATGAGACTCTTTCTCCCCACGGCATACATTTTCCCTAATTTAACATGAGAAACTCACCTGCTGTACCTGGGCAGCTCCTTCACATTACATAACATGTAAAGCCAGAAACTAGGAAGACGTTCAGATTTTGAAATGCTTTTTGCTTTTAATCTCCTAAAGGTGCTTGAGCATATCCGCCTCCCTCTCATCAGCCCCTACTATCTCCATGACCTGATTGAGTCTTTGGATGTGGTGAAGGAAAATCAAGCTTGCCAAAAGCTCATCTCTGAAGCCAAGGACTATTTACTGTTGAAGGACCGCCGAGGAGAGCTCTACTGCCCCAGAGCGAGGCCTCGCAGGTCCACAGGTAAACATGCTCGCATCTCTAACTGGAGTCCTGATTTCACTGCATGAATGATGGTTTGACCGACTTGTTTTAATGATGCGTCAACCTTTAGGAGATTGTAGTAGGAGATGCATAAAGTAACCATGACAGCATAGTTTGATTAACCTCAGTCATCAGTATAAGTTGGTATATTTGGTTGGTCTCTACAATTTTGTGTGAGGTTATTTTTTTTTCTTCTGTACGGTCCAGCCGGGACACCAGGATGCCATTATCATGGCTCGACAGTAATTTGATAACGATATATATTAATCAATAGACGTGTGGTGCAATAGAGAGAGAGAGAAAAAGGCTTGACTTTTATTAATATAACTGTCTTCTTCCTTCATTAAAATCATCATGTGGCTTAGTACAGCAGTGAGATTTGAGGCTGTATCTTAGCATTTATTATCTTAGTGCAATTACAAAACACTACAAAACAAAATGATAAGTTAGCTTTAAGCTAATGTCAATGCCAAATACTATTAGTAGGCTAGCAGTTAGTATGCACAAATGAACTAGAAGGATTAAAGCAACTTTTGTTTATCACCAAATGTTACTTCAACAATATCCTCTGGCTTCAATGACAAATTGATTTAGAACACCTGCAGAAAACACTTATGGACAGACCTCTGCCTAAATTGACAAAACATATTTAAAGTTGAAAATAAAAAAAATGGTTTGCCTTGTGTTTTATGATATCAGGACATTAAGTTGATTTATGTTCTGATTGGACATGCACAGGGATTTAATCATTGTCTGTGATGTTGATGAAGATGGGATCATTGTGCAGTGATGAGAAACACTGAGGATGCACCACTGATGCATTATTAAATTGAATCAAAGACGAGGTGATCGTAGCTTAATTAAATCCTGAGACCAGTTAAATATACAGCCCTGTTATGGAATAGAATAAAATAGCCAGGGTTGCACTTAAAATATATCTTATGTTCTGATCATTATAATTATTGTTTATCTTGATTTTTTTTTTTCTTTTTTTTTTAATCAAAATGCTCTTTTAAATGTCGTCCTATGCAGCTTTGTTCATTTGGGATCCTGACAGAAAACATTCTCCCCTTTCCTTTTGGCTGTGTAAAAACCCTGAATTCTGCATCATTTGGTCATGTGATTCTTACGTTTAGACATTTTTAAAGGACATGTTAGCCAGTCACACACACGGTAATTATCTCCACAAACCCTCTGAACCTTGCAAAAACTGTTTTTTTGTTTAAGCGTGCATCAAAAAGGCAGTACGCTGCGTGTCACTTGTTCTTCATTTTCTGCTGTTGCCTTGGCAACAGGGACAGCTGAAGTGATTGTGACGGTTGGCGGGGAGGATGACAAGGTAGTGCTGCGCAGTGTCGAGAGCTTTGACCCTGTGACGAACCAGTGGAAGAATCTGGCATGTCTTCCTTTTGCTGTGAGCAAACATGGACTGGTGGTCTCAGGTGAGGCCCATTAGGTCAAAAGTCGTTTATTATTTTAGTCATATGCTCCAGACTGTGCTCTCTAAAATGTGAAAGTGGGCTTTTAGTGTAATCATGTTTTCATTCACCACTCTATATTGCTGTAGGCTCGACTCTGTATTTGGCGGGAGGAGAGTTTCCTGACGGCTCAGCCAGCAGAGAGATGTGGCGTTATGACCCCTGCTTTGATTCCTGGATGGAGATGGCTCCCATGAATGTAGCTCACTCTGAGTTGGGTAAGGGTCCCTTTTTATGCTTGTACAGTGTACAGTGTCTGTCTATCACTTTAAAGCACACACAGACTGTTGGTGTATACTCGATTAAACACAGACTTGGAATCATGTATACATGAAAGATGCTGTACATGGGTTAAATGCTGATTTATTGATTTTTAGTCAAGTCAAAAAAAAAAAGCTGGGAATAGGATCACACCACAAAGGAACAAGGAACCAGAGGGAGAAGGTGGAGACGGCAGCTCTGCCAAGCACCCTGCAGTTAGTTTAATATTTGGATCTACACCATCACAATGATTTTTTTTATCCATCTTTGTGTGTTTTCCAGAACAGTAAAAGCAAACACACTGGCACAGTACCTCACATAGCTCCATGCATTACTGAAGCTGCAGCACCACGTTAAAACATGCACTGTTTACAAAGCTTCACCGAGGCTTGGTGCATGATTTTTAACATTGAACTAAAACATTGCATCACTGCATGTTACAAGAACTTTTAAATCATTATCAATAAATTAATTTAGTTTCTCATTTTACATGCTGTGGAAAGTGAAATTACTGCATTTAATTAGCTTTTTTTTCCTTTTTTATAACTGCCCTCACAAGGAGCTTTACAAGCCCAGGCCTGGGTATTTTTAATTGCTTCTGTTTGCATGTTTTTTAAAATTAAATCTACAATGTTTTTTTTTTACGTGTGTGTGTGTGTAAAATATAATGGAGATCCTAAGTGTTCAGTAATCATTTTAGTGAAGATGCCACAGTAAATATTTGGCCATTTTTGTAAGTGGGTCATCTACACAAAGACCTGGCCCAAAATATATTAATTGTCAGACTACACATTTAACAGGAAACTAGATCTAGTATACTATTATAGTCACATTTATAATCTATATATATTACAAATTTTTTGCCTCTCTGACTCAGGCCTGGTGATGCTGGACGGCTTTGTGTATGCTGTGGGTGGGTGGGAGGGACGCTCTCGCTTGGACTCGGTGGAGTGCTACAACCCTCACACAAACTCTTGGCAGTTCACCGAGTCTATAAAGATGGCTGTAACAAGTCCTGCTGTGGTAGCGCTGGATGGCCTCCTCTATGTCACCGGTAGGAAACAAAGATGTTTTTTGTATTTTTTTTTTTTTTTTTTCTCTGCTTCTTCTTTTCTCGATGCATGTTGATGTGGTTGTTTCCTGGTAGGCGGCGCAATCCTGGAAGATGGTGACGGCACAGACCTCGCACAGGTTTACAACCCTAAAACAGCAGTGTGGACAGAGGTTGCCCCTATGCAGATTGCTCGCTCTGGTTCAGCTGCTTGTACGCTCAAAGGAAAGATATACGTTATAGGTAAACAAAATGGAGAGTCTGCGCTGCTCGGTCATTAATTATTGGATAAAAATAGTTGGACTAATTTTGTTGCATATCTGATTTTTTTTTTTTTTTTTTTTCTCCCTTCTTTCAGGTGGATGGCACGCCTCAACAGAAAATACGGATAAAGTTGAATGTTACAATCCCAAAACTAACCAGTGGACAATGTGTGCCCCAATGAAGGAACGACGCTATCGGCCAGGAGCTGCTGTAGTCGACGGAAAGATCTATGTCTTGGGTGGAGAAGAAGGCTGGGATAGGTGACCAGCTTTTTGCAATTCCTATTAATTTAAAACTATTTTAAAAGGAAAAATGAATAATTGTTTCATTTATACTTCGCCTGCAGGTATCATGACACTATTGAAAGGTACTGTGAGGAAACGGACACGTGGGAGATAGTGGGAGAGATGCCCACCAGTCGAAGTTGGCTCAGCTGTGTTTCTCTCCAGCTAAGAAAAGATATCCATGAAAGCATCTGTCCTGATACGCCCAATGAGAACTAAAGGTTGGCATTAACGAGGATGTTTTTCCATGTTATTTGCACTCTCCTTGGTGTCTGTGCTCTACCAAGCTCAGAGCTGTGGAGACCAGTGAACTTAGAAGCCTGGAATTGACTCAGACTGTTTGACCTCTTACTGGTGACAATAAGTGATTGGTTTTAGTTGCTGAGGACTTGAGGTGCAAGTCTGGCTTGCTTGGATTACTCTGTAACTGTTTGCGGATGTTTTTCCACATAATCTCAGATTGTGTCTGAAAATCTAGTCGGCAGCCTGATTTCATGCCATATGATGTGAACATTTTTAGGATATTGTCGTAGAGTAAATTGAAGCTCTTAATCTGACGATGTGCCTGCCCAGCATAATGTATTTTTGTATTGTGTGATGTATTTATTTGAGGTGTGACTCGCTGTCAGTGATCTCTGGCAAACTGTAAACTGTGTCAAAAAAGCTTTGTGGGCCAAAAGATCGTATTGTGAATATTTCAGTTTACCTGTGGAGAAAGATGTGCACGTCTTTTGTAATGAAACTTAAGTTCTGAATGATTCTTTTTCAACCTGTGATATGTTGAATATATTTTTGTATTGTGATGTGAGTCTTACATTTTAGTGCATTTCAATACAGTTTACTTGTAATAAAGCTCTTTAAACAATTTTGTTTCATAGGACTCGTTTGTTCTTGTATTTATATTTTTACACTTTCTCAATTTCTCACATTCCCCCCCCCCCTTTTTTTTTTTTCTTTTTTTTTTTCTTTTTCACACAATACATAATTTCTCTCTTAACCACAATACAATAATCTACACAACTCATTCTTGGAGGCACTGGTACAAATTAAAAGCAGGAAGAGCCTCTCAGCCTGATCGGCAGAGGATCTCAGGTGGGCAGAAACTTATGGTCTATAATTTCAGAACAATGTAAAATTGAAAGACCTTTTTGCTCCGGTAGTTTAATTGTGTGCTGGAGGACCAACATCTCGGCTGTGGAGAAAAGGAAACTAAACTGATCCAACAAAGCCAGCTCTGTACTGAGATGCCCCTTGGACCCAGTGAAGTGGGACACAAGGTGTGAACTGTCACTTGTTTAGGAAAATGGCTCCCACCCCTTCCATAAGCACTTTTGACAGCACTGCAGAGCCCCTTTGATGACAGATTCACCCTAAATGTGTGACGAAAGGCTCCTGCAGATCCTTCAGCAGTTACAAGCAGCCAGGAAACTAAACTCATCTAATGCACAATAAAGGTCACACAACATCATTTTACATGTTGTAAATAATTATCAAAAGGACCAAATTAGATCTATAGTTTTAGTTTTTTTAAAAATATATTTCCACAATTTTATTCTGTCCAATTTATTCTTATATTCTGATCTTTCTGCAGCAGTTGCACCAGAGTTTTTCTATTTGGGATGATTTATTTTAGGATACTGGTACATAAGGATATGAGTAGCTACAGTAAGTTTATTTTTTATTCATTTATAATGTTACAGTACTCTGACAGACACACACACACAGTGTCGCTGTGGATTATGGGTAAGACGTCAGTGCGCCGCCATATCTGTCTCTTTGCAGGACCCAAGGATAGATTAAGAAGTCATGAGAGGAATTCGGTCCCTAAACAATTTTTCTGTAAGTCTGTCATTTCTCAGATTGAAATTATTTAACCCTTTATGTCAAAAAGCGGTTCAGCCCGCTTACCAAACCCTCCTAAAATCTAAACTAGATGTAGCAGTTACAGTTAGCACTTTGGCTAGTTATAGCTAACTAGGTAGTGCTAATGTGAGTTTCTCGCTTTAAAGCCATTTTCTATGTTTAACAGCCGATTAAACTCCTGTCATTTCCTTCATGTGTACTGAAAAGGAAATTAGTATAGCACCCTGGCCTTCGATGAGATTAAGTTTGGTTAAATTGTGTCGTTGTGCGGTTTTATTTGCTAATCAGGATGAAACCTGAAGGTCATCACTGACATCGTTCACACTTTTTAACTCGAGTCAAATGGCATCGTAAGAAATTACACCTGTACTCCAGTTGTGATGCGACAACCTTCAGTTAAATAGACGATTATATGTAGTTGTATGTAGTTTGTGTTCACATATTACACGAAACATGCTGCCATAGTTATTGGCTTAATTAACTAACATATCACTGAGTTATTTAAAGAGTTGTTAAATAAAGACTTGCATACAAACATATAAATATTAAACTTTTGGTAACTGATAAACCATAATGGCCTTATTTATTTAAATTGACATTTGTGAGGACTACTGCTTTAAACATTTACCTTTTTCTCCAAATTCCTGGTGACAACTTTAAGGAACACACAATCCAGCAATATTCTTATATAATATTGTTTAGTTACACTCCTTTTATGACATTTTGTCTATAGGTTTTAACAGATCAAACAAAATTCTTTAGGCTGCCTGAAAAGTAAAGCTGTGCTGTTATGAAAATGTAGCAAGAAATGTTAAAGACATGAATAAATAAGTGTGTATTTGGGAGTTATGCAACACAGGACACCATGATCTTTGTTAGGGTAAATAGATTAATCTAAAGTAAACTTGTGCTTATACTTTGTAGAAAATATTAATCAAAACAACCAAACCTGGTCTTGCTGTTTAGATTATTTAAAGATTTGCTGCTTTTACATAGACCAAGACAGGTTGAATTGAGCATTTTACAACTTGCTTTTCTTGTTTTCTCTGCAAAACCTAATGTAACACGACCATCTTTCATAGTCTTTAATTCAGTGTCTCTGCCTCCCTCAGAAACGCTGCTATGCTGCTGCTAGGAGGAGAGAAACTCTGACTGAACCTCTGTCTGATCTAAAATTAAGCAAGACTGCACCCCTCCATCCACAAAATGTACAGGTAGGTGCGGCTCTCGTTAACAGAAGAGTCATCTTTTTTAGTTGATAATAACTTATTTCTGTAAATTACACTACCTTGTAAATGCAAAGTGCAGATGCTGAAAGACAGGCAAATTGCACTGAGGTACATTTTATTTTATGATTCCTTCAACATGGTTCTTGGCTCCTTTTTAGGTTTCAAAGCTTCCTAATGGTCTGGTGATAGCATCGCTGGAAAATTACTCCCCCTTATCAAGCGTCGGTGTGTTTGTGAAAGCTGGGAGTCGATATGAGTCTTCAGGGAACCAGGGTGTCTCTCACGTGTTACGACTGGCTGCAAACCTGGTAACTTGTGAATGACTCATAAATGTGTAATGCCTTTAGGAAGACGGTTAGTATTTTCTTCACAAGCTCAATTATTACTTTGTTTTTTAATTTCCATTTTAGACCACAAAAGGAGCATCTTCCTTCAAGATCTGTCGCAGCGTGGAGGCAATGGGAGGAAGTCTGAGGTCAGTGAATGTAGCTTTTTTATCTCACAGATGGTTGTGATAGCAAATCGTACCGCACTGAACTTTCTTAATGCTTATTTGTTCATCTACAGTGTGACGGCCTCAAGAGAGACCATGGTCTACTCTGCAGATTGTTTGAGAGATGACGTGTAAGTTGTAACACACCTGAGTTATGGTAGTTTAGTCACCTCCTGTTTAGGCTTAATAAATGTTTTGTTTTAATTAATTAGAGATTCATTGTTGGAGTTTCTGGTCAACGTGACAACAGCTCAGGAGTTTCGTCCATGGGAGGTAGACGAACTGACTCCCAGGGTGAAGACTGACCTCGCTCTGGCTCAGCAGTGTCCTCAGATAGGTATACATCAGGCCCAGCAACTTGTCTCATAATACCTTGTGTCCTTTATACAAGGAGGATAGATTTATATATAATTTATATATCAGAGCAAACCCCACTTTGAAGCTTTTTTTAAGTGACTGAGATGTTGATGAAAGTTCCCCGTGTTTGCTTAAGAAATTCTGCTTTAAGGTGCAACAAAGCATTAATGACACTTTAAAAAAACATATTTTAATGAGTAAAGCTCAACTTGACTGAAATCCAGGTTGCTTTGCTGTATTTCTCTTGAAGGTATTATTGAGAAGTTGCATGAAGCAGCGTACAAAAACGCCTTGTCCAACTCTCTGTACTGCCCGGACTATATGGTTGGTCGCGTCTCCTCTGAACAGGTATGCATACATGGATTTATTTAAAGCCTTTGGTTTTAAAAGCGAAGTGCCAAATTGTAGGTAAATTATTAGAATAGAAATGTGTGTATTCTAACAGCCTTCCTAAACCACTGTAGAGTGTGTGTGTGTGTCTCTTACGCACGTCTCCTCCCATTTATCCTTCCCTGTAGCTTCATTCGTTTGTTGAGGAGAATTTCACTACTGCCAGAATGGCTCTAGTAGGACTAGGTAAGTGTTGTTTGGTCCGTAGCTTTGTTACAGCTCCTCTTCTTTCTCAGGGATCTTGGATGTTTTGATCTTTGGGAATTTTCAGTCTAATTGTTTACTCTAAGAAAAAAAACGTCTCTTGTTCCTTTGAAAATCTCCTATTTTGCATCCAGGTGTAAAGCACTCTGCCCTGAGGCAAGTAGGGGAAGGACTGCTGAGTGTGCGCAGCGGGACCGGGGTGCCTATTGCTAAATCTCTGTACCGAGGAGGTAAATACAAAGCTGCACTCTTACAGTTCAAAAGGCGGTTCAGCCCGCTTACCAAACCCTCCTAAAACCTAAACTAGATGTAGCAGCTTTAACTGTCATGATGTTATTTTGTGTGTAGGTGAGCTGCGAGTGCAGAACAACAATGATCTGGTCCATGCGCTTGTTGTCACTGAGGGTGCTGTGACAGGTAGTGTGGAAGCGAATGCTTTCAGTGTACTGCAAAGGATTCTGGGAGCTGGTCCACATGTGAAGAGGGGATCCAGCCTCAGCGGCAAACTGAGTCAGGGTATTGCCAAAGCTACCACGCAGCCATTTGATGTAAGTTTAAGGATGTAAATAATCCAAATGCTGGCTAGAATACAAGCAGGAATGTTTCTTTAATTTATTCACTTATTAAAGAAGTGTTGAGATTAAAGGAGGAAATTCCTCACATCTTATTTGTTTTAGAGCTACTCAGCCTGTATCGTTATGTTTGCTTATAGGCTACTGCCTTCAATGCCTCCTACTCTGACTCCGGTCTGTTCGGTGTCTACACCATCGCACAAACTGACTCTGCCGGAGAGGTGAATCCCAAGTTTCCTGGGTGTGATTTAATTTAAAATGTGCTGAAATACTGCAATACCCTCTGAAGTAAGCTCATCCTGATTTCATTTCTCTGTTCAGGTGATCAAAGCTGCTATTGCTCAAGTGGGAGGTGTGGCAGACGGAAACGTGTCGCAGGCTGAGATCACCAGAGCAAAGTGAGTTCCCTGGAAGAGTGCTTCAGTAGGTGCTGCTGTAGTTTAGCTGAGAAATGATTAAGATATTCTTCACTGTGTCTGTACTGAATGTGTTTGTGCAGAAACCAGATGAAAGCAGACTATCTTATGTCAATAGAGAGCTCTGAGTGCCTAATGGAGGAGATTGGTGCACAAGCTCTGACAACTGGAGCATACCAGGCTCCGGATAGTGTCCTTCAGGCTATAGATACTGTCACCCAGGATGATGTGGTCAAGGTGAGTATCTACCAAACTGGTTTTAATCCACTACCCTACCAACACTACGGTATGTTGGCTTTGAAGTCATGGCTTGGAT
>JBAMIG010000022.1:10235776-10252454 GCA_037177335.1 Kiunga ballochi
CCCCCCCCCCCCCCCCCCCCCCCCCCCCCCCCCCCCCCCCCCCCCCCCCCCCCCCCTCCCCCCCCCCCCCCCCAACCAAATTCACTTCATAGCACCAGAACTACACTTATAAAAAGCTTTTCATCTGAGTCATTACTTCAATGGAGCATCTAACAGCTTATTTGATGTTGCTGATCTACAGATCCTGACATCTTCCCCAGATCACTATTAGATAGCTCAAAGGGAATAATTCCTGTTGTACTTGTCAGCATCACTGACTGTTTCCTCAGCTGATCTGTATCAAAGTGTCCCCCATGGTGCTATACTGGGATCATTATCTTCTTTCCTGTCATGCTTCTCATCCAGTTTTACCATTTGAAATGCAATCCTTAATATTCTTTAAAACAAGTGTTGGACCTATAATCACAAATAAAGCTTTGAATACATTTGATTGTCAAAAATTTGAATTACTTTCATTTCAGTTCCTTCTATCTATCTATAGTTTTACTGTCTTTTTTTGTTGTTCGCTATTTTGTTTTTATCTGTGTAATATCATGTTGTGTCGTGGACTGGTGGGCATCAACAATCATTGTGTCAAACACGAGCCCGCACGAGCCCCGTTCTTTACAGAGTATCGCGAGGAGAGCGTGAACACCCCCAAACCCTCCCTCTTGTGAACGTGAGCACACTGGGATCTGTGTGTGTATGTGTGTATGAGGCTGCGTGGGGGTGTCCGCCTGATGTCATTTGGCAGGAGGGGAGGCTGAGCTAGCGGTGGGCATACGGGTGGAAAGCACAACAATGACGTTCCCATTTTACCGTCCAGTCTGGGACATTTAAGGTCTACGTTGGATCGAAATACGCAGCATTTTAAACTGTGCAACAGTGTCACGGCGCTCCGGAGCGGCAGAGGAGGAGGGAAGCTGGCTGGAAAGGGATTGAAAGTACCAGATGCTATTCCAGCGGAAAAGGAGAACGGATAAGCAAACGAGGGTGATGGGTTCTCGTTTCCCTGACGGGTAACGTTAAACTCTTGGGGAGGGGAGGGGAGGGGAGGGGGGGGGGGGCAACAAACAAACAAAAAGGGATATTGGGGAGTGGTGGTGCTTACTTTGCTTCTTTTGGACCTCCGCTGATGTGACATTGGGTCTGAAATGCTAGCGCAGTTGCCTTCTCGGCCGTCGAGCAGCCTCTGGGCCGCAGCTCGGCGCACCGAGCCCGAATCTGGGAAATAGCTAGCTAGCTAGCTGCGTGCTAGCTGCAGCTGTACCCGATGCTGCTGCAGCGGATGCTGCTGCTTAGCGGATCCGAAAGACAACACAAGCACTTCAGAGCCTCAGCGCTGAGTGAACTATTGTTTCTACCTTCCCGCAGTCCAGCAGGCATTTGAAATGGGATGCTTTTGTGCGTCATATTTGAGCTTTTTGTAGCTGAAGACTCGCGCTTGCTTGACGCGAATGAGCTACAAATGCTCAGCAGAACCTCAACAGCAGGCTCCTGTTGAAGGGGGCGAGGTTAGACTGACAACAGCCCACCCAAAGTCTCTCAACACCCGGCTTTCCCACTTGGCCAACGACCACCGCCTTTCCAACATCCTTCACTGCTTCAACGCTTGGCGACATGGATAAACTAACCATAATCTCTGGGTGCCTGTTTCTGGCAGCAGATATCTTTGCGATAGCCAGCATCGCAAACCCAGACTGGATCAACACTGGTGAATCAGGAGGTAAAGGAAACGAGCGTCTCGCATATTGTTTTGGGTTTATCGCAGTTTTTCACCACTTTATCCACATTGCAGCCATGTTTTGTCGTCAGATAATCTCCTAAATGAGAACCCTGCTGGTGTGTGTTTTCATCAGCAGCTGGATCTTTTGTCATCTAAACCAGCTTTGGTTTTTATTTTACTGGCTGTGTTTCAGAAAACCTGCTCAGTGTTGCAGCAATGATTTATCAGCAGCATAGATCTCCATTAATAAGGTCTGCAACTGATGATTATACCTAATATGCAGTTATTCAGTAAGATGGACTGTCAAATACCTTTTTTTATATTGATTTGTTATGTTCTAAGTTTATACTCCCAACATCTTATCCAGTGAACCAATTTGTTTCCCTCTTATATTTAATTTAAACATAAATTAGAGACGTGGTAAAATACCTTAAGCAAAAAATGCTGTTTTGTTACGCTGAAAAATGCAAAGTAGACATAAAATATGTGCTACATCATTTTTAAAATATAGGAATTTACTTTCCTACATTGTTTCCTTTTACCTTTTTTTAAGGTAAATATCTTAAATGTTTAGGATATTGGTTTAAGGTGCATCATTTTCAGGTGTTTTTGTACAAGAAGCTGGGTGGTCAAAGGAGAAACTAGCCAACGGGTCCCTTCCTTGTGAAAATAATCATTATTTGCTCCCTTTTGTATTGTTTGTCTATTGATTATTGATCAGTTGCCTTGTTGAGGAGCTAAAGGTAATAGCATTTCTGTGTCACTACTGATGGCTTGACATTAGATGTGACTTTCTTGAAACCGGTGAGCCCATAAGAAGTGAAAGTAAGTGTGTATTAGAAGCATCCCATGCGGATTTTGGGTAAAGCACATGCTGCTGCTCATCTGTTATTTGTGTTTGTCTTGAGAGCCCATCTATTGACAGGCAGCTGCTACTCTTTGTTCCCTATGCACAATGACAGCTTAGTAAGTGGGTCAGGGAGGGTTCATCATCCACTGCCACACATCTACACTGTCTGCTCAGTATATATATATATGAATAATCTACATAGATTGTTTTTGAACTGGGGGTATTTTCTACAGTTTGTGGACATTTAGTTGTTTCTTAATGGGTTTCTTGTCCAGTTCTTCAGCTATTCATGCTGAAAGTTGAATCTTTAGTATTTTTAAAGCTTCAGCGTGGTGTGTTTGTTTTGTTTTTTTGTACGAGGGGATGTCGTAAAGTTATCAGCCTGCACATTACTGCTACCTTTCTCACAGCCCTTTCCCTCTGACTGAGGTTTGTCCTGTCAGAAATGGTTTGGATTGTGTGGTTGATGAACCACAGACATTTATTTTTATTCTCCCTTCCTTTTTTGCTCATTGCTTTGAGAAGGCTTCTCCTATTCCTACTATATTTATAATTTATCACTTTTTTATGCCCAGTTTAAGACCATTAACTGAAATCTAAATAATCCCAGTGAGTTTTGAGGCAAAGTCAATGCAGCAGGGATAAATATCCGCCTTTCCCATTGGGGTTGTGTCCCATTTGGAGATGTCTCAGCAATGACACGAGGGAAGTATTGACATCAGAATAAAGAAAAAGTGTGAACATAATGTGTTTTTTATCTTTATGCTTTATCTTTTTTTTTGCAACTTAGGCATTTTGTTTTTATGAAACTAACACACCATGCATCTTTAGTGCATGTTAGAAACAGATCTCTAATAACTCATGTTTCACTCAATAAACCTTTAAAAACCATAAGCGATTCTTCTGATTAGCTGATCAGACTGTGATTATATAACCTGGTTGCACGCAGTGAGATAATTTCACAGTATCTCTTTAGTTCTGTCACTCATTTTAACACTTGAATTAGAAAATTTTAGTCCTCTTGGTGCGTAAATAGCTTGGACCTTATAAAAAAGGTATCTTTCAAAGATTATTAAATTTTTGACATAGTTCATCTGTCTATCATCAACCATTTCCAATGTTTTTCATGCTCATTCCACAAATAATGGTACCTATTTTTGGATTTATCTTAAAGCAACATACTCTGATGATTCTCCTTCAGCTGACCTCCGGACCCCATCTTTGTTTTTGTTGTATCGGGGAGTTCAGAGTTTGCTGGAGGACGTCCTGTTTGACGTCTTTGTACGTGACTGACTTTGTGAGCAGCAGACGTAGTCCTCTGGGCAGTTAGTTTGGATGGAGGCTGACTTCTCCCAGTGTTGGAGGCTTTTTCTACAAAGGTTTGTTTTGATCTGTGCACTTTCAATGCAGCAAAAGTTCACCACCAGAAAGGATGAAATGGAAAAATGACTGAAAGTCTTTTAATTTTCTACACTTTTGTTAAATTATTTTCTTATAAAACAGAGGTTTGCTGCAGAATGTGCTCTGGAAATCTGAAGCTGATTATCTGTGCAGCTTTGAAGTAATGCTAATGCAGTGTCGGACACAATACGTGATTCTCACATCTTCATCAACTGTCTCCCTGTACATTTGTTTCCTACAGCAGTTCTCTAGTGTTGAGTATCTTCTATAACGCATACAAACCTAAAAATGAAAACACCCCTTCCCTCCTGGGTTCAGTTTGGCTTTCATGAAACGCTGCATTCGTGTTGACTGATGCTGTTATAGCATCATCTAATGTGCAGTTTCAGTATTAAACTATAATTATATGCATAGGTAGAGTGTTTTCTTGAGACCTGCTACTGTAGTCATACTCTGAGTCTGAAGTAGCTTAAAATAGATGAAATAGGACACGATTAAATTGTGTTATTTTAAGTATCCCTTTTCAAAGCACAAGGGCACACAGTGTCATTACTACAGCGCAACTGAAACCAGGCCGGCCATTATCATCCAGTTACAGGGCTGCAGTGGCAGCAACCCGGGCGTTTACCCAAAACCCGGACGGACAAGGACAGCACCTTGTCGACAGCTTAAAGGCATTTACCAGTTTCAGGAAAAGAACATTTTACATTATATGCTGTCTTGTATTGTTGTTGAAATGAAACTGAAACTGCTCTTGATGTAGTTTAATAGTTTTTTCACCACAACACTTATACATAAACATGTATATTAATAATATTTAAATAGTATGTTTATTTCCCAAGGTGCACAGCTAGGTTTAAGGGATGCATTCATACAAATCTGATGTCATTAAATCCCAACAAATCTGAACATTTATATTCTGTCAATAATTATTGCGTATAGCATGCTCAAGAATCAATATGTTAATGTTTGTCTTGTAGCAATGCACATACAGTATCATAACATGAGACTTATTTCAGATTATAAATTAATCTTAAAACTGATGCTGAACTATTTTATCAAGTATTCCTTTCATTTCAGAAGTGTCATCAAGTGTTTGCTTTTTTACTTGCCCACAGCTGAATGAATGATTGTTTTCATCCATATTTCAGTTTTTCTGTACCATCATGGGTTTACAATCCTGTGTGTTTTGTAGTTTTGGCCTTCTACAACTGTGCTTCAGTACCGCTGCAATAAAAGTGGGCTCTATAACAGCCTCCAGCTGCAGAAGCAGCAGCTGTTTGCCGCTTTAGCTTACCTACCTACCACCCACCACAGTTCAGAGACCATTTTAACTCATCCCTTCTGAGCTTACAGACATCAGCACCCCTTGTGCTCTGCTAATGATAGTCTAATCATGCCACAGTTGAGCAGATATGGTGCTCGATTTCCCTCATTTGGACTGAGACATGGTGAGAGGACTGTTTTGATCATAGTGAGCGGAGCTGACTGCAGGGTGCCAGGGCATGACGGGGGCGTAAAAAGAGCAGGGAATATTGGGCCATTATTTTCTATAAAATGAATCCTTCTTGAGTTGTTTCTAAACCAGATAAAGTGTTTTTGTTATTGTTTTTAGCTGCCAAATGACATGTTGGCCAAATATTTGCATTTGCCTAAATGGAAACATGTATGACTCGGGTATCCAGAGTTAGATTTTCCATCATAAGGTCAGTTTTGCATGTTTTCCTTGTAGCCACAAACTGTTGCTGCGTTTATTTTTTCTCTTTTTTACAGGGGTTGTACCATAAAGAAGGTTCAGTCAGGGTGTTTTTTCACCTACTCTAACAGGAGATTTCATGTTGTAATACAATGCTGGTTAAAATGCTGGAAATGATGAGTTCATGTCTAAAAAAAAAGGATATAAATTGTATCAGACAACGTTTTAACTAGCTGAAAGTAAGACATCTGCTGCAGCCAAAGCAGGAAATAAAGAGAGGTTTTTTGAAGTGTAATCCTAATTTTAAAACGAGTAGATCTGCTAAGTTATTAATTTATTTGATTAAATATGCAGGTGTTATCATGAATAAAAGTAGAAAGTTCTGCTTCGTTCACATCCAACAGCTTTAAATCTCACAAACGTAATAAGGATTCAAGACATTTAGTTTTTTTCATTTCCACATTAACTGATATGCTGTAGCTGTGTTTGCAGCAATTATAGCAGAATTGAACCAACTTGGATACAACCTGATTTCACCTTGATTGTAATATAAATTTAATTTTTTAACCACTACGCCTGCTTCATTTTACTGGTTCTTGGTCTTTTTTCTTTGTTATTTGGAACCAATCACTGTGACTTTATCATTTTTTTAGTGCAGAGTGAAAAGGAACTCAGTTCAACTTGACATTTAGAGCATAGCTGACTCTGAGCTTTATTCTTACTGTCACATTTATAGGTAATAATTTTCATGTAAGGACATATACAGGGTATCCATAAAGTTTCTTTACAATTTTAAAAAAGTATTACAAAGACAAGTGATGACATAATAATAATAATGATGACATAATAATAGCATTATTTGCATGTACTCTGTGGTTATTAATGGTTTAAATAAAATTTTTTGGTGTATTTCAGGTAGCTGTTAAAAAAAAAAGGAGCTTCTGTGTAAAAACCTTTTACAAATGACTGCTCTTCAAGCAAAGACACAATCTGTACTGTCATTTATTGTAGCAAATTTGAATACACAGTCAACAAAACTAAAGGATAGGTACATTCGCAGCATTTATGGAGGCAAGGACAATGTTGGATAAACAGGGACGTGAACAACCAAGAACATCAGAGGAAAACGTAGACGTGCAGAAAAATACGATTTTTGCTTCTTTTTTTTATAAGAATTTCCAGAAAATTATCCATTTATTTCAATAAATATGTTAAATCGTAAAGAAACATTATCAACATCCTGTTTTTAGTTGCTTACTGGGTGTATAATTGCACTATAGTTATATTTAATATAAGCATATCCAGCAGCTGGTTGCCTTCCCTAAACTCTTTGATTAGAAGCTAACCCAGTTGGACTTCCAGGACATTTAAAGCTGATATTATGATGAACCTGTTACACTACAGAAACAAAGAACTCCTCATACACCACACTCGGGCTACTCACCATTATAGTAAGACTAAGAATTGTTGCATTTATTATCCCTTTTATCAAAACAAAGAAAAAAGTTTTATACTGTTCTTTTAGCTTATATGTCACAATTATTGTGCAGAGGCATCCATCAGGTTTCAGGAGACAATAATCTGTTGTGGATGAGAAGATTTCAAACATCAGTTTTGCCATTAAGGTCTCAGACGCTGCATCAAGCACGATACAAAGGGCAATAAAAGGTTATGAGATTGAGACGGTATTATCATTTCTGATTGTGGTGTCTCTGTTCAGCTTTCTCTCCTCTATTTCACACTTGACAATAAATTATGAGCAATATTGTCCTTTTTTACCCTTAAGAATGCTTAAAGACTGATCTGTTCAGACGCCCCCCCAACCAGTCTGTTTTACTTAAAGTGTGAATATCTTGGTGTTCTTCACTTTTAAGCTGTTTTTGATAAAAAGCATCCATTAAATGACTTGCAGGAGATGTTTTAAAGGACCTTGAAGGACCTCATCAAACGTCTTGCTCCATGTGTCAACAAACCTTTTGAAGTGTCTCACATCTGTTGACAACAAACATCATTTGCAGATTTGACATGTCTGCTACAGGCTGTAGAAGACTTAACCTAAACATAAGTGTTGATTCATCAACTAACCCATGTTTGTTTGACTCCCAAAGTCTTAATAATTGTATTTTAAAAAAACCTATCACTAAATTCTGTGATTGGACAGAAGTAAAAGAAGCAACACAACTTATTTATGATTTTAAAAAGCTCTATGGGAGCAGTGGCTCTCTACAACTCGGCTAGGTGTAAAACTAACTTTGATGCATGTTATACTTTCACAAGCTTCTTGTAATGTTCCTTAACATGTCCCCACATCGTCCTCCTGCTGATACTTCATTACATCTGCAATACTGCATGAAGACACTCATTTTGTACCACAAATACAGACATATGGAGAGATCAGTGCGTATCACGCACATAACTGTTGAATTGTATGCAACAGTTTTTACTAGGTTTTAATTTAATATCTCCCCAAATATGCCCCATAATATTACTCAACCAGTAAGAAAAATCCCAGTGTGGAACCCTGTTTGTTTAGGATGCAACATTAGCTGAATAGGTGGTCCTAAATGTACCAGTATCTCAGGACAAATTCCCACTTCTTCCAACTTCACCTGAGATAGACTTGTGGATATCATAATATATCACATCCTCAGCATGTAGTGTGTGTTCATTATTTCCACTAGTTACCAGATTACCAAAGAAGCATTATTGCCAGGTATGAACTGGAGTCTGGATGGATTTTCCCTGTGGGCAGAATTCATTTACTGTTTACCAACAAACAGTAACACAAATTCAATGAAATGTATGTGCCATAATTTGGAAATGATATATTACAAAAGCAGCCTCTTAGATTCAGAATGGCCTGTGTCAGGACCGTAGCAGTTTCTGCATGTTGAAATGTTTACCTGTTTCCATGTGAGATGGCGTGACTGCCTATTGTATGGCAGGAATTCCTCAAAGAGCCAGTAAAACTGCAGGAGGTCACAGGATCCTGGGGAAATAGTCATAAACCAGTGCCATTAACTGCAGCTATTAAACTTTTCCCTAATCTTCCCAGCATCAGTCCCTGCATTTTCTACCTTGCTTACCGCTTGGTCATTTATTTGTTAATAGTTGCCCTGACAGACTTTGGACATCAGCTGTTGAACAAGCTGAAAACTTCTCCTATAAGGCCAGGTTGTTGTTTCTTCTTGTTATTTTTAAGTTATTGCACAAGTGACAAATGCACCAGAACAATGTTAAAGCTCAAGCAAGGAAAACATACATTTAAGTCATTTCCTGTCTGCTCTAAAACTGACACTATTTCTGCGTTTGGGATCAAAGACATATTTATACGCTTCCTAAAGCAGATGCTGAGTTCTGCATCGCCATTTATAACTAAGCCCTATAGACTCCAGAGCTGTTTCTTTTGGACCACTATTATTGTCTGTGAGCTGTGTGTGTTCTGCATGGCTGTTACTGTTGGGCAATGCTTTCACTGCATAACACAAAGGGGAAGAGGATTTCCTCTGGAAAGCTTGCAGCACTCCACCCCAACAAGAACATTTTAGTCACACAGGCTTGGCTCCTCTGTGTGCGTACAAGTGCTTTAGCATCATGTTCATGGCACACAAAGGGTATAACTAACACGATATAAAATGTCTAGAGTTGGGTGGCAGACGGACCAAGGGACACATTTAGCTTCTTTTGACATGCCAGTTTGCATACTTGTCCCACAGGCATCTCCACCCACCTACTGAGGCACAGCTGAACTTTTGGGATGTTGTCTGCAAAGACTCGTATTTTCAATGAATTCAGCATGTTTAGCTACCCAGTACAATTATTGGAGTTAATTATTGTAGTGATGACTGCAACACATTATTTTAACTATGGCGCTTGGATAAGCATGATATCGTAATTAAATGATAAAGATCCCCTTTTTAAGTCTTGCATTATTTCTCTTTTATGTGTTTTTATGTAGGTTGTGGCTTGTACATGTAAACAGATTAACTGATGGGGAATAGATCTATTGCAAGTATTCACTTAATTGCATTATAAGAAAAATGAGTGATATTTAATTTGTTTCTCTCTTTAAAAGGCCGGATGACTATTGGTTTCTCTGTGCATCACCGTAAACGAGACCTATTCAGCAGCAGTGGTGCCTTTTGCCTGCAATGTTTAATAGATTTGTAGTTGCAAGCCAAGAGAAATTTAGTTTTGGAGGTGAGATTTTGAGCGTGAAATTTGTCTCTGCATCAGCTTCATAGAAGCAGAGATATAACTCTGAAACCCTGGATGAGCATCAAGGTAAATGTTGTTCAGAACTTAATATTTGCTGATCATGAAAAGAGTGAACTCATCATTATTCTGGCATTTTTATTATATTAGCTGACAGTGGTCTCATAATGACGTCAATCGCTCGGTGTATTATTGTTTATCGCAATAATTTCTGAGACAATCGCACGGCAGAATTTGTTATCGTTACAGACCTAATTGGAAGGTGATAATAACCCGGTGTGACTGTCCATAAAAATATAATAACTGCAGTATAATTAAATCATGCTTGTTTGCAGTTCAAACCTATACTTTACTCTGATGCATGTTTAAGTATTTTTCTGTCCCTGCTGGAAACTGTGTGCCAGCGTTACCCACACATGGGATAAAGGTGCAGCAGGACAAACAGTTATTCCATGCATAGAAAATCAATAAGATAAAGCATTTACAGCACACCTGAGCTGAGTCATTTAAACAGGAAATGCAATGACGTAAAAACATAACTGATGTGGGACATGCATGATGAAGGATCTGCATTCAAACTGAGCAAAACATCATCGCATTCTGTTTGGAGAGTTATCATTATATCAAGGAGGTGTTGATGCATATCCCAACGGATATTTAGAGCATGATCGTGCATGTAGTTGAGTTTTCTACTCTGAGAAAAAGCAGTATTTAGAGTAGCAGCACTTTGTCTTCATTTGCTTCGTTTTTCACTCTGGCATTTGCTCGTCGAACTATGAATTATATTTCTTAAACCTTTTGTGTGTTAATGTGATTTTATTTGTTTGATCTTATCAGCATTTGAGATAACTTTCAATCAAACTGCTTTCATAAATAAAATGTATTATTAATAGATAAATGGACGATTTCACTAAACGTATCCAGAGTCTGCTTGTTTGATGCCCATCAACTTTTTTACACTTTAAATGATTCATAATGATGGAAGAGTTGAACCACGTCAGGCCTATGTTTAATCAAAATGACCCGTCTAGAAATAGAAAACGTTTAGGAAGGATGGAAACCAATATAGAGGTCCACCTTCCAAATGTGATGGAAAAAAGTTTTTTTCTTTGGATTGGCCTTTTAATAACCATAAAGTAACGAGCCGTGTCAAGAGTCGGAGCAAATACATTTTCAGACGTAGGCTGCTTCCCTTTCAGAGTGGTGAAGGAAGAGTTGATGCCAACCTTCATGTCACTTTTAACTATACTCTAAACGATTCACTGTTTTCTCCTCCTATCAGCAGCTACTTCAACATCCACCTTGCATTTTACCCGTAGGCTACTGTGAGCTCTCTCCAGTGAGTCAAAGATTCCTATATAATCTCTTGCAGTCTCTTTCTTTTCCTCCCTTTCTCCTATAATGTCTTCTTGTATTTCTCTGATGAATCAGCCATGGTGCGTATTCAGAACAGCCGATATGTTGATTTAGCTTTGCTGCATTGTTGCGCGTTGTCCCGAATGGGTAAATAAATGGTATAATGCAATTTTTTTCTTGGGATGCTGTTGGACAATGACAGCACTATAAATGCACATCCCTCATGAGTAAGAATGGGACTGAGCGTGAGATTGAGAGGCAGAAGAAGAAGCTGAGACAGAAGGAAGACAAAGCTCTCATTTTACTGGTCGGTCTATGTTCCTACCTTCACCTATGGTCACAAGCTGTGGGTAGTCACTGAAAGAATGAGACTGCGAATAGAGCTGGCTAAAATGAGTTTCCTTCATGGGTTGGCCGCTGTCTCCCTTAGAGATGGAGTGAGAAGCTTGACCATCCAGAGGAGCCGCTGCCGCTTTGAATGCCGCCTGGTGAGGTGTTGTGGGCATGACCCCGGGTAGTCTGGGTTTATGCTGCCAGCTGTGATTTCTGGATCACAATACAAGGAGCCAAGTTTCTGTCGTACTCTTACAATGCAGATTTTAACAACCTAAACGTACGTCCACAAACTTTGGACGACTGGAAACCACTTCTTAATTTGAGCAGGCAAACGATGAGCTCAATTTACTTCTTAGATATGATCTAAAACCCCACATTTTCCAGTAATTAAAATAACTCCTCATGATCAGCTTCTTTTCTATTTGTCTATGGCAACTGTGTCCAAAATCGGTCCTTGAGAGCCACAATCCTGCAGGTTTTCCATGTCTTTGGTCCAACACAGCCGACTTAAGTTAATCAGTCATTATACTGAACTCAATTGGCTTATGTGTTCATTTAATGGAGCTAGGTGTGTTGAAACAGGGAAGCATAAACAATCTTTAGGACAACTGCCCTCGAGGACCAACTTTAGACACCCCTGCTACGTATATATATATATATATATATATATATATATATATATATATATATTAACAGCTCTCTCCTGTTTTTACCCTTAAGATACATCAGTGAGACACCTCAAACCTCTTTATCCATAAGCAGATTACTGAGCAGTGTGATGCTGTTCTGCTTACTCATGTAAACTATCCCGGTGAGGATATAGGCTGATTGAATGGCTTTTCTCCAGAGAGGCAGTGCTGCAGGAGCACGGTCCTGCTCCTGCAGCACTGGCCTTCACACTCTGGCAAACGTTGCACATGACTCACTTTGATGCATGAATCCGTTTGTCTTCCTGTCATGATTAATGATGGATAAGTACAGTGGAACATTAAGCCTTGTTTTCGATTGCAGATGTGCACTTGCGCTCTCCTTGATCTTCAACACAGCACTTAGAGGATGAAAGATGGAGAGTGGATTGTAAGAGCTGGGGGTTGTGGGTTGTAACTGCGTCTGGGCAGATTGGTCGTCTATTTACAGAGATATTGATCCTCCCTAAAACTATACAGAATCATTGCAACGGTATGCATTTAATAACTGGCGAGATTGATTTCCTCGTTCTTTACAAAAGTGTAGAAATATGTAAAAAAAAAAAAAAGATTCATTGCATGATTTACCCACAAGCGATCACTGTTGAATCTGTGACAATTTACAGGAGCTTATCCTTTCCCTTCATTTTTTCCTCTTTCATTTTGTTTGTTCACTTGATTTGGTTTTCAATGTACAATTTCAGTGTATTTGGTTTCTACAAATGTGTGACAACCCTCTGAATCTTGTCTGTGATTGTCTGAGGGTCCTTTGTTTCACTGTAATGATCCCTATATGGATTATTAGGTCAATTTTTCTGCTTTCTGGCGGGTTTTGAACTGTTAAAATTCATTATATAGTTCAGACGTTATGATCATATAAAGTGTGCATGTCAGATCCTATCAAATCAAACTTTATTTGTATAGCCCATTTCATTCAAAAAGTAACACAATGTGCTTTACATATTAAAAACAGCAAAAGAGACAAAGAAAAAAATCACTTAGAAGTATTAAAATTGACAAAAAAATTCTCTGGCTTGGTACACTGTGAGGAAACAATTTCCTGGGGATTCTCTCACACCAGAGGCCAACCCCCCCAGCAACTGCAGCGGTCCCCACCCTGAAAGTGTTCGGCCATGCTCTGTGGTGGGCCCTCATCCTCACCATGGCCAATTGGCTGCAACACAGGGACCCCCATAGGAAGCCACCTTCAGATAGTGAGCCCACATACAGAGCAGGCAGAGCCCCCCGTGCAGAGATAAAAGTAAATATAATGCATCTTAAGAATAAACCAACTTAAGTGATAACAAAAACAAAATAAAACTACTAAATAATACTTAAAAAGAAGTAAGACAATATATTAAAAATAAGAATGTCAGCAACGACAGCACTGTCTTAAGAGGGTTAAATAGTTTTGGTACATCTTTTTAATTTCTTATGCAAATATAATTTATTTCTTTTGTTCATGTTTTCTTTTGTTTTTTACCTTCTGAGATAGGAGAGTTGATTCTGCAGATGGAGGGTGATGTCTGACATTTAGATCAATAGCAGAGACATTTTCCTCTGACTATTTTTTGTACTGGTTTTTTTAATAAATGTCAACTCAATTTAGTTGAATGCTCAGCTATTGTTTAATTGTGCACAAGGATGATTGTAATTGAATGGATAAACTTTTTTATGCCATGAAAGATAAAAATCTTTTTGATTTTTCAGTAAAGAAGATGATGTGATAGTGATATGTTTGACGCAGCACCTTGTGACCTTTAGTAGTGAAGGTTTATGGCATTGCTGCTTCAAATCAGTCAGTTGCTTCAGCCATCACACAGTTCAATGTTCTATATATTTATGGTTGTCAATAAGTAGGCAAATGTCACTGTCCTTATAAGGAGGTCATGATAATGTAAACATCCAGACAAAGACAGTAAAAAAGGCAGTTTAATAGAATGACCTCAAAGCGGTCATTAAATACGTTGTTTCTTCTTCGCTCCTTTCGCTGGTTGCATGTTGCTTATTGTGCTCATCACTGCCACCTGGATTTCTGGTGGTACTACTCCTTTTTCTACTTCAGGCTGTGTATCCATGGAAACAAACCTGCGTCATTACTGCAAAGCATAAATGGGCCTCAGGCTTTGTGCAGCTCTAAACCTTTCAAACCAAGGTCATACTGTAAGATTTTCAGCACTCTCAAATCATTGCATACTGGATGTTTATCTTTTGTGTTTATACTGAGCTGATCTATAGCAGGAACCTTACACAGTATAAAAGTCGCCCTGATAAAGCCGAGCTGTGACTCATCCGACTGATCTTCCTCAAGCAGTTCTCATGTCGATGAAACTGTCTCTGCAATATATACAAAACACAAAGCAGCTTCAGGTCATTCAGCCAGTTGGGCTTTTCTGGTTGAGGAAAGAGCCTTACCCAGACTTTATTTCATTATGGAGACTGTTCTTCGTCTTGTATGTTTCCATTACTTGAGTTTACCGCTGATCTCGTTTCACAAATTTTGTTATATCTTCTTGCTGGTGGTTCATAAACGACTCCCATCCTACAGAACGCTCCACATTGTCAGACGTGTGAGATATTGACTTAAGAGGCTGGGATGAGATTGTGCTGCAAGATATTGGAATAAATTACATTTATGGAAAAATACAGGAATTTTCAAAGACTTGCATTATATTTAATGCTGAACTCTTGCTGAACTGCTATCTTGTTAACCTGCTTTTCTTACAGCCTTTTTGTGTTTGTATGTATTTGGGAGATATTCAAATGATATTTTATTGTTAATTATTTTATTAATTAAAATATATTTATTATTGCCAACATTAGTTTCGGTCAAATCAGAAATATATAGCTTCAAACGTGCTTGGCAGCTAGCTTTTCTACAGTAAAAAGAACAAAGTAAAATGAATGAAAAATACCAGAATTTGTTGTCGGTGCGACTCTTCATCAGCTCGAATCCTCTTCTTGCAGGTTCCATTACAGTTGGTCTAGTCCGGCAGTGTCAGACCATCCACGGACGAGACCGAACTTGCATCCCACCACGGCTGCCCCCCGAGTGGGTCACCACACTTTTCTTCATCATCATGGGCATCATATCCCTCACAGTCACCTGCGGGCTGCTGGTGGCTTCACACTGGCGCCGAGAAGCCACCAAATATGCCCGCTGGATCGCCTTCACTGGGAGTAAGTGAATGAGACAATGATATTTGCACTAAAGGAAATATTTGTATTTTATCAACAGCACATTTCTCCATCTTACTGCATCTCTTCTGACATCACGTCATGAAAAACCTCCATGCATGCACGCTGTCTATAGTAAAAGAAAACAAAGTAGTTAAAATGCTGAATTTGTGCAGCATATTGGTTCCAACCCAGTAATGCTGCTTGTCTTATTTTCTAAGCGTAATGTGGCGATGTGTGTATTTGGTTGGATTTGCGCGTGTCTTAAAATAAAAATGCACATTTATTGTTTTGCATACTTCATGACCCCTCTAGCTCCCTTAAGCTGATGCATTGAGTAATACTGTTTGTCTGTTACCCAAGTAGGCGGCTTATGTACCGCAACATCTAGTGTTTTATCTTCCTCTTTGCCTCAAATGCCATAGCTTTTACCCCATCCATTTTTTTCAGTCAAGATTTCTGTGTAGATGTACTCGAAGCACTCGGTAATACCTCACTTCATTCTCGTGCACAGGGCCTGGGCTGATTTCATAAGGCTGTGTGGGATGGTGGGGTTTGATTGGTCAATTTGAGCAAGCGACAACCCTGAGGTCACTCGTACAGATGGAGCAGAGAGATGCGAAACCACAATGGCTTGTATTATTGTTCAGAAGCTGGAAGCTTTTTTTCATGGTGCTGATACAGACGGGAATTATATATATATGCATTAGGGCTGTCAGTCAATCACCATTTGAAAAGCGATTAATCATGTGAGTGTCCTGAGTTAACTCACAATCACATCAAATTAATCACATTTTTCTTTTTGTTCTAAAGGACAAACAGACACAGACCATTTTACACATTTTAGCTTTAAAGCTCTGAAAACTGTTTTCTTTGGACAAATCTAAGGTCATTTTTATTGACTGTAAATGTGAACTGATTTACCGCCAACATGTGTTGCAAAAACCAACCACTGTGTAAATATAACAAGTAACTAGAGCATCTTATTCTATAACTACAGGTTTAAAATGGCTCACAGTAGTATTATAAACAACATAAATAGCTTGTTAGGGTGCATTTAGGAATTGATTTATAAAAAGTCTGCAATTAATATGCGAGCAATTGTTTATTACTGTAACTAAATTGTTCTTTATTTTGGCTGGTTTTGATATTATATATCTCTCTCTTTCTCTCTCTCTCTCTCTCTCTCTCTCTCTCTCTCTATCTATCTCTCTCTGTCACTTTCTCTCTCTCTCTCTCTCTCTCTCTCTCTCTCT
>JBAMIG010000022.1:10259795-10279366 GCA_037177335.1 Kiunga ballochi
TCCCCGCCTCCCTCCCCCCCTCCCTCCTACTCCCTCCCCTCCCCACACCCCCCCCCCCCCCCCCCCTGCTAAAAAACTTACTTAGGAGTCAACAGTAGTTCCTCTCTGTTGGAACTGGGGACTTAAATCCAGATGTAAGCCCACCTCTGTAACCACTAAGCTACCACTTCCCTCAATTACTGTCATGCCTCTCATGCAAAGATTTAATGGTATCTGCATGAAGCTGATGAAAATAGCATCCTGCACCAGAAGCTTTCTCCCTCTGTCTGTCCACTCTTGTCTTTATGAAGCAGATTATTACTTTTAGCTGTGATTTGGATTATAATAGAGCTGCAGATTTCAGAGAGACACAAACAGCACGCCTGTGTTTGTAGAGAAACATTTTTATTCATTTGTTAACTTAATGTAAACAGATTTTGTCCAAGAACGGTGGACAAAAGAACTTTATTTGTCCAACTATAGATGAAAACTTAATTCATGCTTCCTGCCTGTGTGTTATTATTACCTGCTATGTAGTTGTGCTGTGTTTGGAATATGTAAATAAAAACAAAGGGTCGGCGGAGCGGCTTCCTGACAGGTAAGAACTTGAAAGGACTGGAAAAAAGTCTAAGCATAATATTTGTCAGTGTTTTTAGCAGGTGCTGCACACCTTCAGTCAATACGGTTTTGCAGTGTTTGCACAGCAGCTATTTGTGTTTTTGTGTGGTCGTAGACACCGTAGAACATCGCTTTCTGACTGTCCATGCTCTTTAAATGTCCAAGGGGATAAAGCTGAGTGTTAGCAAGATTCCCATCAGCTTGTGTGTTAGTGTGTTGCATAAAAACACACACTGTTTTATTCAGTATGTTACTGTCCAGAAAAGCTTTTTTTACTGTTCTGCTCTCATTTATGTGTTTTAAAGAGTCGCACACATGCTGGATATTACTGCAGTAGGCGATGGAGTTAGTGAGATTAGTGATGGTGAACAGTTTTTCTTAAATCATGTTAACTTGCAGGTTTGATTTGGAAAATATTTTATCCTGTAAGCATAGTCAGCTGCTCAGTACCAACCAAAAAGCCACATCCTTGATTCTCTGCTCAGTTTAGCCCAAAAAAGGTTTATTTATAGACGGTCAGCTGCTGTATTCAGCCGTGACTTTTTTCTTTTTTTTACATGTTTGGGCCGCATCCTTTTGGCTGCAGAGGCCCTGTGAGCCTTCATTAACTAATAAAAATGACTAATAATATTCTTTGTTTTTTGCAAATTGTGATAAATGTAGTAGTTTTTATATTTGAGATGTTTGTTTGCTCAAATTAATTCCCAAATAATATTTAGTGTAAATAATCTCATCTTGTTGTATGTGAATATTTTCTGGTGATTTAAAACACGCTCTCTTCCTGAATGGGTTTGGCATTCAGTATTACCATGGTGACATTAAAAACTTACCGGACATTTCTCGTCCTGTCTTTATAAAGAAAAGCTGTGATGTTATAGAAATAAATCACATTATCGTTTGCCTTTGTGGTCACATAGGGTTGGTTTCTGTAGGGTCCTGTAGCGCGGCGTGGGACTGCTTTTAATAGGTTTATAAACCCATCCTCTGCTCATATGTAAAGTTGTAGTGGTTGCTTTTACAGACATTTAGCTGTAAATTGTTGTATTTTCTAACATCTGGCTTCAGGTATTGATATAATAACCAAACAATTAACATCGTATAGAAGACTTTTTGCTTTTCCTTCTTTGGGCAAGTGCATTAGGATGTGACAAAATGATAATCTATAATAAACAGTAAAGCTCCACAAGTGCCATTGATGTCCTCCTTTTCTCATCACTTAACAAACCCATCAGGCAGATTTGTGCTGAACACTGAATTTATTTATTTTTTCTGTAATTGTTTCTTCAAGACAATTTGAATGGCACTTTGTGTCTCACTAAATAACTCGCCAGAATTGAATTTAATACGATCGGCCTGCGCTTCCTGCTTATTTGAATATTTTCCCGTCCCTGACTTGTTTCCTTTGTTTCCATTTATTTGTTATTATACCTTTTAACCCTGCTTCTGTGGGGAATAATTAAGGGCCCTACAAGGGTCATGTTTAGCCAAAGAGACACAAAAAGTATGCAACAGATAGAAAACAAACACAACTGAGCTGTTAACGGCTGCATAATAACACAAGTAGCTCAGTGAACGTATCAGAATACTAAACCATTGCACGTGGCACATCTATGCATGAATATTTAATGTTCTTCCTTATCTGTGAGGTTTTTTGTAGGTTTTTTGGGGAAGGGGGGAAGGTTGCATTTGACATCTTCTTTAGGAACCTGATTTAAAAAGCACAGATTAACATGTATTGTAATGATTTGAAATCATTTTAAATGATTCACATCTCCTCTCTTTGTCTTCCCCCTAGTGATCCTGTTCTGCATGGCGGCTCTCATCTTCCCAATAGGCTTCTATATCAACGAGGTGGGAGGCCAGCCATACAAGCTGCCCAACAACACGGTGGTCGGCTCCTCATACGTGCTATTTGTCCTGTCCATCTTCTTCACCATAGTGGGACTGCTATTTGCCGGCAAGGTTTGCCTTCCAGGCTGAGGAATGTGCCGTGCTCGCCTCTGGACTGGCACAAGAGGCTGTGAAGATTTTATGGGATTTACAAAAACACAATGACTGAAAATCAAAAAAACTAACTCTGGCTAGATGCCTGGAATGAGGAAGTCTCAGCTTTTGTGTGACGGGGCCGCAGCACCATGGAGAACATAACTACTATAAGATGAAAATAAATGAACAAACATTAAAATGGGACATGGACACAACAGGGTGGAGGAGTGTGAGAGGGGAGCAGCCGCCACAGGCGAATCCGGATTCGGTTGTTCCTCTGTTGTTGTTCTGCTGGAAAGGGTGCTTAATGTGCTGCTGTCATGGCAACCGCAGCCACAATGCTGGCACACATTTCTTGAGGACCACTACAGCCACTCCTCGACTTGACTCCCAGCCGCCCTCAGCACACATGTGCGCCGTCACGACCTCCTCCCGTTGCTATTTTTGGCTTCTCTTTGCTATTTTCAGCTTTGTGTTTTTCTGTTCTTGAACACTTTGTTCTCTTTTTCTTTTCTTCCATACCCCATCACCTTTCCACTGAAGTAGGCTGAGTGTTACTGGGGTTCACTGAACTGAACCCCGATAGGGGAGCGGGGTTCTGAAAACCCGGTTTGAGAAGGTCTGCCAAAAGTTGCACGGCCCCAGGTGCGCGGTCGAGGAAAGCAGCTGCAATCCCAGCTGTTTTCGCTCACACATGGCCTGCTGTGGATTAGAGGTAGATGCTGGTGTGCTTCCTCTTTGTCTCCTCCGGCTCACACTCAGAAGCCGGTAGCAGCGTGGGGTGACCTTCCTGAGTAGCAGAAAAGGTGATCTAGCACCATAAAGGAGAATGCCACTCAATCCGAGACCATGTATAAGTTATTTATACAGACTGCAACAAGCATTAGTATAGGCATCTCAGTTAAACCCATCGTGCTGAAACGCATACTTCCTTAGTGACTAGACAACTGTGAATTTAACGAATAATCACCTGAAAACACACACACACTTCTCTTATGTTTGTAGTTACACTACCTACAGCCACATGCGCATTGGCTTCATCATTGTTCTGAGGATGAACATACCTGCTATGTTAAGAGACCCGTGCATTGCTGACACTAGATGATAAAGTTACATTAAAGGAGGGGGGTGGGGGGGAGAAGCGGGGCATTTGTGAACGCTAAGAATCAGTGGTATTCTCCTAATTGTCGGGAAATGGAAAACCAGAAGTTGTTTTTTTTTTTCCTCTTTTTTTGTTGGTTGTGTTTTGTGCAGCAATGAAGGACTGCAGGTCAGGTCCATGCATGGGGCTGTGCCTCGGGATGCTGCTCGAGAGGACTGTGATTGTAACACACACACAAACACACAATCACTCTGTATGCACTGTGTAAATGGACATTTTAAAGCTGCAACCAGCAGTTTTTTTTTAATCAGATAATGCATGATCCCAGATTTCCCATCAGACTGTGGTTATTTTCTCAACATTTATCATAATATTCTCACAAAACTAATTATATATCGATATTTATCTAGTAGGTGGTTTAAATTATTGACACACACTGGTTTCTATGGTTATATTTAGTAGTTCACATGTTACCAGAGTATGTAAACAATAGATAATATCGCCATAGAGGGAGCAAAGTTACTTTTTACATGCATTACAGCTCTGAACCTTTTTGCACCTTCTCTAAAGAGACGGCACGTCAAAGGACAAATGTCCACGTTAACCAGACAGGTCTGTTGAAGGACTCTACCCAGCCACCGGTGTCCAAATATAGAAGAGTTTGTAATTTAATTAGATTTCTGGAATGTAGTGTGGGAGCTGATGAAGGTTGTCATTAAAATGGCAACTCTGGTTGCAATGAAGGAGAAGCAGTCATTTTTTGCTTTATTAGCCTCCTTTGTGCTCGACCCAGACACCTCATCTCACTCGGTGTTTACTGATTCTCCTGACATCTTCTGGTTCCCATTTAAGTGAAACAGCTTTAAACAGCTGTGGGCTACAGCCAAGTGTATATTTATAGTGTATATTAAGTCAAATTGTCAGCACGCAGTATCTTGTCTGTGTTGGCAATGCATGTGCAAACCGTTTAGTTAGGGTTAAGCTACATTCAGTCATAACAAGGAAGTCAGAATTTAAAATCTAATCACTAAATCAATTTATAAAACACACTGCTGCTTCAGTTTGAATCTCCTCTGTAACTTGAGCAAGGGTCATCTACTTTAACTCCAAATAACATAATGAAATAAAAATGGTTGCCTACACAGTACACGCAGTCTTCCGTGGCTACTTTTTGTCTAATAAAGCAGGAATCCTGTGCCTTTTTTAGTTCAGTTAATTCTTCACTGTAATTCAGTACACGATTGTGGATGACAAGCAGACTGAACCGGGAAGCAGCCGCAGTTGTGCAGATGCAGGGAAAGGCTTCATTACCTCAGGTGCATAAGTTGCACCTCAGCATGCACAACTGGCATCAAAGAGAAAGAAACAGATTTGCACTGAGCTCGAGTTGATTGAATGAAACCTCATCGCATGACTATTCAGGAGCACTAAGGAGGCTCTGATGAAGGAGGAGGTCGTGAGACGCAACGCTATCTGCAGATGTTCATTTTTCTAGTGTTTTTTTTTCTGGCAGACAAGGACCGTATTGATTTAACGCCTCCCATCTTTTCTTCTACTCCTAGACTTATCAAATTAAGTGAATTCATAAATATTAAAGGCTTATTTAATGTTGATTTTGGTTGAATATGTAAATGTCGAGCAGTTTGTTTCACCGATACATCAGGAGTTCAACGTTCATTCTCTCTATTTCTAAACGTCCTTTTTGTACTCAACAGTATTGCATCACATAGTCTAATATCACTCTAGTGTCCCAGGAAGTGTGTTTGTGTGTGTTACAGCAGTCACAGTCGGTTGCAAAGTCTTATTTTTTTTTTCTATTTCTGTTTCTCTTACTCTCAATCTGATGATCTATTCTGCTGAACTCTGCCTCAGCTGGTTTAGTATTGTGCCATGACCTGTTTTTGTTTAATAATGTACAGACACAAAGGGCAGGATTTCTGTATTAGGAAGCACTGTGCATTCAGCAGTATAGGTAATAGACATAAAAGCGCCACAAATGTTTAAAAAAAAAAAAAAAAAAAAACTTCTTACCTCATGGTTTTTGTTTCTGCTTTTATTTTCTAATGGTGGCAACGTGTGTGCCCTCTTAATTTGTCTCTTGCCTTGATCGGATGTCTACACATACAGCCTATGATCGTAGGAAATTATTTATCACTGAATAAAACAGAAAAATGGGTGTGTGTGACTCTGACATAGTCTGTTGTGTGTTTCTTTAAAAGAACAAGCAGATATTTATCTTATCGCTGTTGTGTTTTTTCTACGTGACCCATGTTTTCTTTCTGCTTAACTGCGACTAAATTAGCTGTAAAACAACATTGTGACATTTTTAAATGCAACATATACATGAATCAAGAGACAGATTTCTGAGCTTCCATATTAATAACTGATGCAAAAATGGCATTGCACAGATAAAAGTTACGCTCCATTCATCCATCCTAATATGTTTTCTATGAATTCTGTCGAAAGGCTTTGTGGGTACGTGCTGTTTACGTTAGCAGTGCTACACTGTCAGCTTAGTGTTTTTGGATCTTAAACTTCATGAGGGATGTTTTTTAGCTGTAAAATAGAGCGCCACTATTTTTTTAAGCTTTTAAGTAAATCCCTAAACTGTATTATGAGACTGCTAAGAAATATTTAATTAATTAAAACAACACGACACGAGTTTCTATCCCTAAACCCTGCTTGTGTTGATGGCGCACTGACATTTATTACACACATTCCTGGAGGCATTGTTGCCTTGTAGCATCCTGAGGCTTAGAAAGTACATTTTACAACATTTTTTTTTTTGCTTTGCTTTATGAGATTATCACACGCTTACTATTGAATTTCAACTGCTACATGTGAATTGTAGCTCCATCTTTTTGTCCATTAGCTGTACCGCTTATTCCAATTCAGGGTTGTGGGTAGCCGGATCCTATCCCAGCAATCATTGGGCAAGTGTAAACCCACCAGTAGCTGCACTGATTCAGTAAATTGCATAAAAAGGGGATTATATGATGAAATGCGTAAAAGAACGTGAAAAAGATGAGACAACCCTGGAAAGAGGCTGGAGCAAGACGGGTGCTAAATTAGTTTTTATTAGAGGCACCAAAGTGTAAAAATCTGCCCAGAGGAGCCACTTTTAAAGCTTGTGAATACTTGCTCTGCACGAGATATTTATCAGGCATAATACATGTCACATTAGCTTTTAAAAAAGAAAAGCAACAGTTTTTATTTGCACTTAAGCGGATAACGTAGTAAAATTGCTTTTTTTCTTGAAGCAATTGCTAGGTTTACAGACAAGCAGGAAATAACAGCATCCACTCAGTAGTGAGGACAATGCATCATACAACAGCAATATGCAGTTTGGTATTTAAATGGAAAAATGTGGGTTTCTATAAAATAGTATGCTATTCTAACTTTACACAACTAAGCTCTGAATTCTTGAATCTCCACCTCACATGTTTTTCTTTTAAATCATGCTTATCACCCATTTAGCTGGAACAGTCTCTTCTATTTACTTGTCAGTTTCTCCCTGCTGGTGTGTAGCTGAAGATAAGGCAGCACTGCTCATCCCAGGACTGCACCTCCATTAACCTCTGGGTGACCTGAAACTTCGGGTTGAGATTGAGACAAAATTTCTTGTAGGGTTACAAAAAGACAAGGCAATTCAGCTTGGTGGATCACATTTACTGCTCACTAAAGACAGCGATGAGACTTTTAGCAGAACTACAAGAAAAGAATATTTTATTTCAACATTGATTCCAAGGATTTTCACTTTACGCATTGTTATTCTGTCACACTGATTGTAACACAGCCAGAAATTTGTTCCTTTCTCAGGTAATAGAGCCAAATACTGATTGTGCTTCTAGAGATGTTAAATCAAGAGCCAAACCTCCTGAAATACTCAGTAATTACTGCTGCCATCTGTTACTGCAGTAGCTTCAATCATCTCAAGGGCTCTTGACATAAATTGACTGTACTTAGCGGCCAGATGAATAAAGATGAATAAACAACTCTTAAGGATCTGCAATGCTGCTGCATGTAGCAGCTACTGTTACTGTACTCTGATCCAGCTGAGCCTTCAGCTAATGCTAATATTAGCATTCTGAGGTTTAGCTACACAGTTGACTTGTATTTTAACATGTTAACATTTATTAGCATAAAACACACAGTTTTTTTGTTATTATAATTATCCATAAATAATCTATCTTTTAAATAACTACTGTCAAGAGACCAAGATCACAGATATTAGCACTGATAGCCTGGATTTACTAACATACATGTGGCATCAAGTTGGTATCATAAAGTTGGTGAATAAAATATTAGTGCAGATAAATCTGCAGATCAGGCAACTTTGACAGTCTGTTTTCTGTCTTCCAATGTTTTAATTAAGTCAAGTGAAAAGGCTGTTAGGACATATTGTAGTTATTATCATATAATATATAATGGTACACAAAAAGTTACAAGTAGAAAGTCTGGAAGCTCCTGCCCTAAAGGCTAAAGGTAACTTGTCCTAATAAATAATTTGAATTATTTCCATCAAATATATCAGAACAGAACTCACAAACTACTAGAAGCTCACAGAGAACAAAGCCTTCACCTAACCTAAAAACAACCCCCTCCAAAATACCCATCCGCCTACCCAGTACCAACCCCATGCCAACACTCTTATGTACAATTCATGCCAATGTCTGTTTACATAATCAAAACATTTTATCAGATTGTTAATCCTTGACCCTGGAAATACACCTGAAGTTATTGAAAAATTAGTATTTTCTATGTGGTTAGAAGTTGTAAAAGCAAAATCATCACCATCTCCAAACAGTATAAAAAAAGTAATTGACATGGTAATCATCCTCAAAAGGACTGAAAATGTAATTGAAATCTGTCTATAACTCTTTGAGCTATGTTGCTTTCAAACAGACAGACAACCAGCACCACAAAACACATTACCTTACAATACTTTACAACAAGAGACAAATACTGTAGTTTCACTTGATGTTCCTGCAGCATTTTTTTACTCTTACTGAAAGTGACAGAATTGTGTAGTTTCTCACTGATATGGATCACTATGCGTATGCAGAGTCAAACCCGTGGTGTGAGTAATTGTCTACACTTTGTACCCATTGATCTTGTCCAGCCACACTGATCAAGAAAATCATCTGCATAATAAGTGAATCTCAGATTAGTGCTTTAAACCAGACAGACATGCAATCCTCAGCTGCTGCATTATACATTGTACACTTTCAAATGTAAACCTCTTTTAATCATAAAATAATTTTTCCACCAGAGATTTTCTGCATTTTACTGTAATTATGAAGATGCAGCACAGAGCAGTGAGTATTGTAGAGTAAAAACTAGACAGAAAAGTGGTTCGAGATGGATTTCAGCTCACGATCCAGGTTAAACTCAGCTATTAGTCTTAAAAGATCGTCCAACTACTCTGAATGAACTATCGGCATTATAGTGCATTATGATGGATAGCTACAATAAAACCGATACTATTAGGATTTTTCTCCCTGTGAAAATACTGCTATGTTTAATGGTAGGCCATAAAGCAGTTAACCCTTTCTTATATAGTAGGAATGCCTCATATAACAAGTCCATTGAGCTGACAGTTACATTTCATGGTGCAGATGTAATTTAACTACACATAAAACCTAAGCAAAGTCATTTATCCTTCACAGGGTCTTAAAAACAATTCTACTAAATGGGATCTGTTCCGTCATTACAGGCTCGGCAGAGTAATTTTCAGATGTCAGGATTATTGGTGTGCTGCAGGTTGTGTATTAATGTTTGTTAGTGTTTTACATTTGCTAAACATGCAAGGTAAACAGGATTGTTCAGCCCCATGAAGCTACTAGCTGCTGAGCTCCATAACAGGTTGCTTGACATGGCATACACTGTGTGGGTGGAGAAAGTGACTGGAAATTTGTCAGTGTATGTTGCAGCAGCAGCAGTTACTCCCAAGTTTCAAACCATTTAATTGGAAATGCGTATACCCGTCTCCTTCGATGAGCTTTTGTGGGTCACAGTTTGCCATTGCTCTACCCAGGAAGATAGATCATTGTCTCAGCAGGCTGCCAACGGCACTTAGACTGAAATATGGCTGCCATCTGTTCACCAGAGCTTGCTGTGTTTCTCCTGAAGGCCAAATCGACCTGATAATGATGTGTTATCTGTCAGTCTAAGCAATGCAAATATGAATTTAAAAGACAATAAATGTAAAGGAAATTCAGTTTTGTTCATTCAAATTCAACAACAAGCTGTCTGTGCAGCACAGTGCTTTGTTTTCCAGTATAAAACTCATTATCATGTGAATATTCTCATTTATCAAGGTATCTAAAGTATAGACTGAGTCAAGTAAGAGGGGTTGGTTCAGTTCCTTTAATCCAGAGTACTTTCTACAGTTCTGGTGGAAAAAGTGGGATATTTAATTAGCACCCTCTGAAACTACAGTTTACTCTGAATTTGATTGGACATTGGGACTCACCTAAGGTGGCTTTAGAGCAACCCTATCTATAGATTCCTTTGAGGGCAAGTGTGAATAGTAGCTGTCAATCTCTTTGGGGTAGATGAAAGGATGCCATTGTAAGTTGGGGAGAAGTAATGCCTGAGTCCACCTTTGTTCAGTGAAGGTTTTTCTGCTTTGACAAAGATTGCCTCTTTCACTTTCTACTCAAACTGCTTTTTCTCTGTCAGAGATTTTGTGCTCCTTAGAAGTGTCCCCATATCATGAAAGAAAAGAGCAGAGACCAGGATGAGCTGGCTCTCCTGTGTTCTGCTACAGTAACCTTTTTGAGGGAGGCATTGGGTCGTTAAGATGAACCAGTTTTTTTTCTGATTGACTTAGTAAAAAAAGAACAAATGTGTGTATTTGGTGTTTGTTTAAAATTCTCAACTTTGTCTGTGCTGCGGCAGTCACATGAAGGATGACAACTCCCTTTTGTGTGCATCCTCTCTCGCTGGTGTTCCTGGGTCTTGCTGCAGCTCAAACAAGAATCAGTCCAGCTAGCCATGCTCTGGATGAGTCATCTTCAGGCGTTACTTTTCTTTCTCCTGTACTTCGGCGTTGGTGGGGAGGTTTTCGATACCGCATGGTTCTGAAGACTCCCAACATGCATTGCAGAGATAGTGGGGGTTGAAAATTTAGACTTTGTCATTTTGAACACAGCAGATGTCTGCAAAACAAAATGTGGCTTGCAGAGGCTGGTTTAGGGTTCACAGACATGAAGGTTCATTAGTGCTCAGGATAATGAGGTGCAGAGACTTTAATAATAAAAAAAAGTACTTATTTATATGGAAAGCTTGAACCAGCTGAAAAAGTTCATACAATTCAAATCAGTTTGTATCTTTGCATCAGTGTTTATTATGAATACAGAATAGCATGAATTTAGCTTTGCTGAAATTTAAAGGCTTTTTTATGTCAAACCAAACCTTTATCTTTTCAAACTCAGATCTGACATCATCCACAGGTTTTTTTTTAGATTCATCCCAGTGCAAAACATTTTGTATTATCAGCAGGAAGAATAATTTTGAATATGTTTGACACCCTACAGATGCAGCGATGAAAAAAAATGTGTCTCAATACTGACCCCTGTGGGACACCAAAGGTTATGTCCAAACACACAGATCACATAAAACCCAAATTTACAAACTGCTTTTAACTTTTTACCCGCTCCAACACCTCTAACACCACATTGTTCTAGTTAATCTAGTAATTTATTGTGTTTAAATGTATAAATACTCTCGCAGTAAACGTTTTCTGATCAACTGAATGTGGGATTTTCTCTCTACTTGCCCCATTTTTACCATGGTGTTTCTGAATAGACAAACAGCTGCAGTACCGACTTTGTTTGATAGATAATAGATACACATGTACACTATTTTGTACTTACCCATGGTACCATGCACCGGTTGCCTCTGGATCTACTTGTAGACATGTTTATGTCTGGAAGAAGTTTGGCCTCTGACAGACACCATCCAGGTCATTTCCTGACCCAATCTTTACTACCAAATGTCAGGAATCCATACACACAAATAACCTGCAAATAACCTGTTTTTCATAGAGCACAACAGCTGGCTTATAAATCTGCTTGTGTTGTTTCAGTAGTACTGTTTGGGAAATAGAAATTAAGTCGAGGTAACTTTAAAGAGTTCGCACAAAGAAGGGATAAGCTGAAGAAAGAACCCCACTCGTCAGGGCCAGAGACACTGTATACTCATGCACATAAAAAGCCTAATAAGCAGTCAAAGTGCAGTTTACACACTGCATGCAGAGAGAGACGCAACGTTTTGAGGACACAGGGAGGCCTTGCGGCTGCTAACTTTAACTGCCTTAGGTAGTGATTGATCTTTAGGTGGGCGACTGAGGCCTGGCAGAGATTGCAGCAATGTTTCCTCCCAGACGGATGTCTGTCTGCTGATCGTCAGCATCCTTCTCACAGCAAACTGCAGCTGAGGCAAGAAACACAGAAACCTGAAAGGAAAGGGCTATTTGTGGGAATCCATTACTTGAATTGAGCACAGTGTTCTTAGAGAAGCATTTATGATGAGGTGTAAGTACGTAAGCGAGTGAGTATTTACTCTGAGGCTTGTTGACGCCACATTAACCCAGTTAGGGGTTACATCCAAATTTATCTTGATTGCTGCTGTTTTAACTCTAATGTTTCATCTTGTTTTGCTGCCCAGGATTTGAACCAACAACATCTTTCCATTTCATGTTGCTAATTCCCTTTTGATGGTCAGAGGCAATCAAACTTTCAGTTTGGGACAATAACAGAAAGCTGCACAAACACTGAGATGCATGTGCTGTCACATACGTGTGTCTGACTGTATGGACACATGCTGCCGAAGACACGCACATACACATAAACACACACTGTTGTTGCAAGGAGCAATGAAAGATCACTGCTCACAGCAAATCTGAAGTGAAACAGGACAGGAAGTGTGTGTGTTTATCAGTTTTTTTTAATTAAATTAATTAAATAGTGATAAGAAGAGAAAAAAGTACTCTGAGACACACCTAAAGACATATCTGATCAGGACTAATTGCAGCAGTTATAATTATAATTGGGTTGTTGAGGTTAATAAGCAAAGAACAGCACGTTCACATACCTGTTACTGGCAGATCAATGGACTTTTTCAGCAAGGAGAAAAATGAAATATTGAATTAATAAAATCAACTCATTCTGCCAAGTAGTTTGTTTCTGTGCCAGAAAATCCATCTCAGAGAGACCGGAAGATGAATCACAAACATCTCTGATGCTTGAAGCAACTGCATGGGTTGACAGAAGGGCTATTCCTCAGAGCCACTGGTCGACGTCAAGATGGCCAGCGGACACAGTTAAGTGGTTTTCGGGGTTGTTTCCATCACCAGTTGTAAAACAGGCTGGAAAAATTTTAAATCTCAGAGATGACTGAACCGTCGCTTTGGAGTCACAGAATCTATTTTCAGGAGATGATAATGTGTTATTGAGCTGTCTTTTTTTCCACAATAACCTACGCAGGGCTGGACAGTGCCACAGTGGTTAGTACTGTGGCCTCACAGCAAGAAGGTTGCTGGTTCAAGCCTCAGCTGGGAGGTCAGAACAGTGGTCTCTCCGTGTTACATAATTGGGTAGTGAATTTACATAAGATTATGCAGCGCCAGTTAAAAGTGGGATCAGGGAAACTCTGCATGTTGGAATACAGTTAGGATGGCTATCTCCTCCTCAATCGACTCCACCGTGTAATAATAATATTTTAGCACCAGCTAAGGTGGATTAGCAATACATTGCCTTAGATAGCAAACGATTAAGATCCCTTAGATTTGCACATAAATATTTTGCTAGTGTTTAAATATTACTGCCTTTCTTTGTTCCTTCCAAGTCTGTGATGTTGCTAAAACCCACATCTCTCAGTTTCCACAAATCCCACTTGTTAAAATGTATTACTCCAAACTGGGGATCACATTTTCAACCTGTGTGATCTTCTGTAACCAAAAAATGAGTTGGTTGCATATAAATGTGCAGATAAATCTAACTTCTAAATGTTTCTGAGGTTGAACAGAAAAAGCTCTGCGTGCTGTGAATTTCGGCGCCAAACTTCTATTAATTAATTGAAAGTATGATTTAGCTACACTACAGTGAAAGCAAACGCTTCACATACTTTCTGTCAGCATGTGAGACAAGCTCCGGATGCCCTGCAACTAAGCACAAATGTTCTGGAGAAATATTCTGCTTGCATCCAAATCCTCTCAGCCACCATCCATCAAATTACACAGGATGTCTTACTTGTACCGAAGCTGGAGATAATTAACTGTAGTGTAAGCGGTAGTCATTGTAGGCCCAGCTGTGGCACATGTAGTAGAGCGGGTCATTTCCTAATCAGCAAGTTAATGGTTCAAATCCAGGCTCTGACTGTCCACAGATCAAAGTTTCCACAGATCAAAGTGTCTTTGAGCAGGACACTGGTACTCCCGGTGCTGCATCACTGTTGTGTGAGTGCATAGTGTTATAGTGCTTTTAGTGTAGAAAAGCGCTATGCAAGTACAAGACCATTTAGTCTAAGTAGGGCATCATGTGACAGCCTGGTTCTGTGTCATACACTAATAACTAGATATCAACAATAACCAAAAGAAGACATTGTTAGACAATACAACAGAGAAGAGACATGAAGCAAAACATATTTTGGTGGTGTGAAACTCTGCCACTTTAAAAGGTTATGTTGAAGTCTAATGGTGTTTTCTCTTTTCTTTAAAATATTTTACTTTTTGTGTTTATTGCAATAACTCTGAACCCTTATCTCAAGTTAAATGCTCTATTTTCAATCCAGAATCCAACTATGTTTCTTCTTAGTCTGGAATTAAACATTGTGACATAATTGTCATAAATCTTTATCTAAGTGTAAAAAGCACAAGCAAACCCTGAAATACACACTTATATAAAACTCTTAACCACTCTGCTGTACTTTCTTGTGTCTGATTTCTGTTTCACATGCAGAACAATATATTTTCATACTGAACTAATGTTATTTAGCACCAAACAGCCTAAACGTTCAGAAGAGTCCATTTACCTCCTTGCTTTTTATTTTCCTCTAGTTTTTCCAGTGCTGTACCTTCGCCCCAGTTTAATCCAATCTCCGGCGTTTTCCTCCTGCCACTCAACATGCCCCGGATATTACTGCTGACACATATCCTTTCAAGTGAAAGCCCCCATTATTCATCAAACCCTGTGGTATCCTGACAAGCTGCTCAGTCACTTAAACCAGCTGAAGCCATGCCCGTGTGCTTGGTGTGTTGTTTTAACAGTGGGAGCTGTGCTCTAATGGCCCGCAGACTAAATCTGCTGGCCGCTGTTTATTTCTTCTGAACCCCCATGTTTATCTTCATGAGGGTATTAATATCTACTTTGATATGCCTCCTGTGTTATTTTAGATGAGTCATTTGGGAACACGTGGATATATGTGAGAACAGTCTGTGCCTCTGAGAGGATGGCACACATGCCAGAGGAGATTGTGTGTTCCTGTTGAAAAAAAAATACACAAAAACATTCATCTGATTGTGTCTATCTCCTGCTATGAAGATGAGACACTTATTTATCTGTATTTATTTTTAAATAGGTCAGTGATGCAGTGATGCTACCAAGACATGAGATTAGATTGAAAAACAAAACAACCTCTCTGCTGATAGCTGAACAAGTCTAACTATCCTCTGCGGGGTTTCGCTGAAACTTATTTCTGGTTCTGGACCGTTCTGAACAGCAGGTTTACTGTCTGTTTCATCATAAGAAGCTGTAAAGACTCAAAGAACGTCTAATTTTCTTAGAGGAAACCATTTATTCATATAGCACACAGCTGTGCACAGTGTGGATTTGCCATTGTTTCTTCATTAATGAGATAAATTGACCCAAGAAGAAGATTGAGAAAAACATAATTACTCAATTTTGAAACATAGTTTTTAATCTACTCAAGAAATGATCCAGATTTGCAGCTCCACATAGGGTGAAATCCCATGTGGCTCTCCGGTTGCTTTGTGATGGCTGCTGCGTTGGAAACATCATCAGCATCAGGACGCTTTCCCTGTCCTGACTTCAGGCAGCAATTCAGTCAGAAGAAGTTATTTAAACGTTCTCATTGGCCCTTTTCTGGTTTTAATTAATTAATTAGGTTCCAGTATTATTCTAAAGAAATAGTTTCTACTTTGTGTGTCTGAGATTACCCTACCTTCTTGTGTCTAACCTGTTGCTAACCTTGTTTACACTTGTTAACTCCCTGGTTTGTCAGTAGTTATTTATGTCAGCCCTGTTTGAATCTCTGCCTCGCTGCCCCCTCTTTGTTTTGTATTATTTTGGTTTAACATTTGCATTTTTTTTTCCCTCTGTAGTCGACAGCTTATAGTTTTTTTAAATAAAGTTTAGC
Source organism: Kiunga ballochi (assembly GCA_037177335.1). Classification (NCBI taxonomy): domain Eukaryota; kingdom Metazoa; phylum Chordata; class Actinopteri; order Atheriniformes; family Pseudomugilidae; genus Kiunga; species Kiunga ballochi. The sequence continues at coordinate 10,275,862 of JBAMIG010000022.1, forward strand.
TTATTTCTAACATATGTTAGTTATGCAGTCATGGGGACATCCCACAATGCACTGAGCTTTTTTTTCCTAACCTTCTCTCTTCTTATCTTCCTTGTATTAATATATGAAATCATTAACCTATTTCACCTTTTCTAAAGGTCTTCCTGCATAAAAGATGCAGTTTTAAAGTTGTTGCAATGTTTTTGTCTTCCCTGTCTTTCATGTCCTCTGTCTTTTCTGTCCTTACCACACCAGTCAGTCAAGGTGGATGGCTGCCCTCCCTGAGCCGGGTTCTGCCGGAGGTTTTGTCTTCCTCTTACAAGTGAGTTTTCCTTCCCACTGTCGCTTCATGCTTGCTCAGGCTGGGGATTGGATCAAAGTCAAGATTTGATGCTATCTTATGGTTTCCCTTATCTAGGCTATTGATGAATTAGCCCAATATGATGTGAAGCGGTCTGAGATGACATTGTTATGAAGTGGCACCATATAAATAAAGTTAAATTGTATTTAATTGACCATCTGCAGTGAGTTTGTCCACAGATAATAATATTTAATATGTTCACATGTTACCCTGGTTCATGGTTCACTGCTACAGCGATCTTTGAAACTAGTAGTTTCAAACTAGGCTCTATCGGTGCGGACAACTGTGGTTTTGAAGTCCCTTCATTTGTAAACAATATGGCTGACGGCAGGTTTTTGAAGCCTTCATTCAAGCATAATTAGCATAAATGGCTTTTTTTTCTAAGCTCACCTAGAATCCTATTTGTTCACATGGACTTTCAAAGATGTATAAGGTTAGACTTTATTTCAGTTTTGGTCTTCATCGTTTCAGTTCTAAGTGTTGAGATATGTAAAATGGCTCTGTTGTGCACATTTGATGTTAAATTATTTGAATATTTGTGTCCACAAGGGCAGGAAATAATATCCCATTTTTCACAAACTTCTTTCTTTATGTCACATTGAACCTCGCTGTGGGCTCTCTGATCAGCCTCTGCCAGGAACAAGCACAAAGAAAAGCAGGGTGCCTCTGATTGATCAGCTACAGCGTACATCACCTGTTTTTGTCATAGGAACAGCAGCAGAACTAGTAAACAAACTGAAGTAACTCAGTCCATTCAACATGAGAATGAACACTCATGGGCTACATTCGATGCCCTAAATAGTGCCTCAGTAGTGGTCACTACTAAGTGTTGTATGGGTGTCTGAATGTGCAGGGAGAAAAAAGTCATGCACTCATAACTACCCACAATGCATCTTAAAAAGTGTGAGTATTGATGATCACAAGATGGGTCAATGTGGACCACAATGCATTGTGGGCTGGATTTTAGGCAAATATACCATGAGCATCAAAGATGGTAAACAAAAAACTGTTAACCATTCATTTTTATTCTGTTCACATTGTGTAGATTTGATGCAGACAGCTTGTGGATCAGGATTCAAAACACTCTCCATGTTCGGAACAGATCTCCTATCAGCAAAAGCCTGGTAGCAAATTCCCCGTCGTACTGGTCCATATTCATCCAGCAGTCTTCACCTCAGACCAGTCACAAATATAGATGCTGCTGCTAAGATGTAGCTGGCTTCTAAAAGCATCCATTCATTGCTGTCTCACCATTGTTCCCTTCAGGAAGAAGGAACAGGAACAGTTGTTGCTTTCTCTCACAGCTGAAGAAGCATTTCTTATGTGACATGTTAGCACTGAAAACAATGATGTCCACTAAAGTTTTAGCATCTTCCACCTAACACTGAGCAGTGCATAGATGCTTTCAGGAAATAAAACATGTGATGTGTGAAGATTCAGATGATCTCTCTGTTAGCTGGAAGTGGATATTATGTAATCCAGTGACTGTGGAGATACTGGGAATGTCTGACAACCCTGTCTTTTTTTATTGTCTCATTTTTGTCTCCTCTTTGTCTTTCAGCACACACCACCGCCATGTGAAGCGCCATGAAATGACACTGTCATGAAGTGGCACTATATAAATAAAGTTGAATTCAATTGAAGTGAGTCACTGACATACAGCCAGTGCATGCTGGGACAGCAGCAGCAGTCCTGTTTATGTCCATTCTGCAGATTTACAACAAACAAAAAAAGTTTTATGTTTGTAAAATGATTGCATTAATTTACTATATATGTGTTAATTTTGTATGATGTATATATAAATCTATAAAAATTATATGTATATCTAAATGTAGATGTTAACGAGTTATTAAACAAGAAGTAGAAAACAGAAAGATGAATATACATTAATAATGAGTGAAACTTTGGTTTTTACCCCGATCACAGAAAACTTGAGCACTTGTGATGTTTCTGTTGTTAGATTACAGTATTGATGCTGGAATGGGGAAATGGAGCTGAGCGTGACATTACAGTCATAAAGACGCTAGATGACTGTAATTCTTCTTGTCCTCTCCTTCTTCCGCCTAACAAAGTTGGCATGTTTTTTTTCTTCTTTCATACATGGTTTGTCAGCAGAAGATAATCAGATAAATGCAGAGTTAACAGTGAACTCCGCCTATTTCCATCTTCTCCACGTCTTTTGCCTTGAGCCATCAGGACAGCAACTCTGATGATTGGGTTCTGGAGCGATGGATTGAAAGGTACTTTGCCAAATATTGATCGCAGGCAAGCCTCTGACCTCTACAAGAGCAGTTCAAGAGTGAAATCAGTCAACCTCTGTGGTGCCAGACTGCTTCCTCTGCATGCAACATAAAAGCAAACAAACTGCAAAAGGAAATTAAAATAAAACAAAGCTGCTCAGATCGATGAATATTCTCAACTTTATTGCATATGTTCATCATATTTTCAGTATCCAAGCTGCTCCAAGCCGGTTTAACAGTAAATCACCTGGAAAAGTCCCTGCTTTCATTCAATGTGTCCCTAAAGCAGCAGCAGTGTCATCAGCAATGTCCCACACCTCTATCTTTGTCTTCTACAGAGTTCTGCATGTTTATGTCCCTTTCATCATTTATTTTTAGTTATAGGATACAAGAGAGAGAGAGAGAAATCTTCAGAGATCAAACCAGTGAAAAAAAGAGTCCAAAATCCATCAGCATGATTATCCTGAGATTATATGTGACCTTTTTTTTTATTCTATGTTTGCTTTTAAAGGAGAAAAGTGCTAAATATGCAAATGTGTCTAGTTTAGCTTGTTTCTGTACTGCACTCTGTGCTAAAAATACTCATGGGCTGTCCTGTGGGATCAGTGATGAAGAATACAAACAAATACTGAAGGCAAACTGCAAAATAATACAATAAATAATTGAGTTAGGAATGACTGAATATCACACGTTAAGTGCTGGAAACTGAAATAGATCATAACAGATGATCTGTCGTACAGTGCTGGGGATACTCGTTCTCTGTAAGTAAACATCATGCATCTATGAGCAGAGCACATTTTCACCAAAAGCATAACAACAAGGAACAGTGACTGACACAAGCAGATTGCATGTGAGCTATTACCTGCCTTTAATTTGTTTCTTTGCATCAGAGAAGGTGGTTTAGGGACGGCTAGTCTTGGAGCAA
>JBAMIG010000022.1:10281897-10294799 GCA_037177335.1 Kiunga ballochi
TTTTATGCATTTATTACTCATTGAAAATTACAAACAAAACTGAATGGTAATCAACAATCAGAGTTTATGAGCTTTAAAGGTTATGACATTTTTAAATCTGTTAAGTATTTAGATGAGGGTTTGATTAAATATCTTTCAAACAGAAAATATCAGGCATAAAGAAAGAATAACAACCACTGAATGAAACAACATCATGTGTCACATAGACTGAGCAATGGCCACGTGGCGCGTTGCTAATTATTACCTGTGGAAAATCAGAAAGGGTGAAAAGTTTGTATACTGGTTTTAATAGTTTGGAAGGTGAAATGTTGAATTCACATCTAATGTGACGAGTCATGTCTGTTTCATTAATAAGGAGGTTTTATGAATTTAACATAATTCATGACAATGAATAAATGAAAACTACGTATTTATTTGTGAAAACATTTATTCTACTGTGATAATTTCTGACTAAATTTAATGATTTTCATATTAAAATTGTGTTTTTGATAAAAACAAATGGCTGGGACTGTCCCCTGCTTGTAACCGGAGCCTGAAGAAATGTTATCACATCATAAAGCAGACTGTTCACTAACTGGGACAGAAATCAGAAAAGCTCGAAACGGCTACACTCTCTTCTGAATCTACAGGAGCACAGACTGGTATCTATTTATAGCGGTCACACGGGTATCAGTTTACTTGCAAATAGCATAATCCAGCCTGTGAAAAGAGTTGTGTAATGTTTCTTGAGGTTTTGGAAGATGCCTGGAAGGCAAAAATAAAAAGTGATGATATCATTGTGATGTCCTGATTATGATAAGATCATAGGCTGTTGATTTAATCTAACATTACAAATACTATTTATTACTTACAAATAAGTGACCATTTAGAGGCTGATTTAGACTTAGAATGTGTTTCAATACCATACTTTACTGGAATTTAGGGTGTAAATGTCAACGTAAAGGCATTAAAACAAAGTAGTGTTAGTGTGCTGATTGATACACATCCTTAGACTTGACTTTATTAATCATATGAAGAACTTTTGAACTATCACTCTAAAGACTTAAAGCTGTGCACCAGTGTGCTGCATCTAAACGTAGCACATAAAATAAGGAATTGTGTGTTTGGTGGAATGATATTTATTTATGGAATAAGCATCTCCCTAAAATATGCAGAATTTTCCTCTGATATTTTCCTGTTGGTAGCTACATGCTCTCAGTGTGAGAATCCAGCAAACACATTGCAAATCTCTGTTGTTCACTCCATAGAAGATCAATATGTGTTGTAAGATTGATCTAATATGGTATTAGCAACACATAGAAAAGTATGCACATGTTTAGCTCAGTGTGTGCTTGAATCCCTGTAGTTAGGGCTAGTTTCCCACCCATTAGTTATAATGCCAAAGCAACGTCCCATGATGCAATGAGCACTTCCTTTTCATTTCCCTGCTTCTATTTTTCATGTATAACTTTTCCCACTTGTTCCATGGCCCTTGGGGGCTTGGGGCACTGGGGTTGGGGTCGCTCTGCCTGCCCTGGGCGGCCCGGTGGGGTTGGCAATTCCCAGCCTGGGCCCACTGGGGCCGGTTCACCCTGAATGTGGGGGGCTCTTGCTCGGACCTCACTTTGCCACCTTCAGGACGGATGCTGGTTTTGTCCGAGGAAGGGGGGGGGGCATCCTGTACTGTACTGGGGTCCTCATTTGGAGCTGCATGCCGTTTGCCCTGGTCTCGGGGGATCCCGGCCTGCCTCTGACTTTTGAGTGGAGGGGGTCACACTAGCCCTAGTTTTCTTTTTTTGTATGTTATTGTGTCTGTCAGCATGTGTGCTTTTGCTTTTTGTACTTTTCTTTATTTAGATATTATGTTTGTTCACATTTGCTGATTTCTGACTCAGCGGGGTCTCATGAGAAATCCTTTGTTTTATATACAGGTGTAGCAGATGGTATGGTATTTGGCTGGATTGAAACGTTTCTTTTGGTGGCGTCTATCTTTCTTCTATTTGGGTTGTGTTTACTTTCCCTTTTCTTTTCTCTGTCTTTTCTTGTCGGGTCCAGCAACAAGTATTTATTTAAAATAAAAACAAATACAGAATTCTGATTATACATATATATGTATATATATACATGAAGATCTTCTTGACAAAGCAAATTTGCTCAACACAATACAGCAGCCAGACCATCATTCTGCCTGCTTTAATGCTGGACAAGATATGTTTAAAATAAATAAATAAATAAAGTGCAGTACTGGATGACAATACCAGTAAACAAAACCTTTCTGCTGCATGTTGACTGGTCTGCACTGTCCTCTCCACCTCGACCAGTTGAGGCAGATAGCTGCCTTCCCTGAAGGTCTTTACTTCTTGTTAAAGGGGAGTTTTTTGTTCCACACTCACCTCCTGCACGCTCCAGATGGGAGATTGGATCAAAGTTAAGATTTGATGCAATCTACTGGTTTTCCTTGATTGGCTTATTATGAACTAGCTCAAACTGGTGTGTTGCCAAAGCGCCATGAGAGGACATTGTTGTGAAGTGGCACAATACAAACAAAGTTGAATTAAATTAAATTAAAGTCAATCCAACAACAGAGGCAGTGGGGATTGCTGAAAAACTTGTAACTGGATGTTGAGTTTAGATGGATTTATCATTTACACAAATAAAAGTCATGAATAAATTTACCTTACATATTAAAGTAATATTCAGTGTTTGACACTGGATTTTTACTGATCAAAGTCTTAACTGTGATATTAAATGTTAACACAGCATTAATCTGTAATGAAATACTTTGTGAGCTTATTGGAAAGAGTCTTGTGAGTTGTGACCTCTCTAAGTTTCTGAGGGCTGATTGCAATTTCTTTTTACATGTTAAGGTCAGAGAAGAAAATCTCCTTCCTGTTTGTCATCTCTTGGTGCTTTATTGCTTCTGATGTAATCACTTTGTCTTTCTGGAGACAAACCAAACCTCTAACCCTTTCTGCAGGCCGAGATAGTTGATAAGCAGAATAAATGCAGGCAGAGGCCTGTGAATTATAACCATAACAAAGATTTGTCTTGCCCTCAAAGACACAGAACTGCTGATTAAAGAGGCACATACGTTACGACTGACATCAGCGGTTCTTCAAGTATCATACAGACAGTTCATCTCTTTACTTTAAAAAAAAAACTTTTTCTGACTCCATGAAGTCAAACCACGCTGTCTCTATTATTTATGTTTTCTCTTCGCTCCACTTTGACATAAGTCATTAGAAGACATGTAGTCATGTTGTTTTAGTTATTATTTTTGGCTTCACCAGCTGTTTCTCAAAGTTTTTTCTTCCCAGCATGAAACCTGCTCATACCAACATCTGCCTAAGAATAAATGCTGAGGATGTCATTAGTTCTCAGTTTTCCTTTCAGTAAAACAAACCTTCATTCTGCATCTTCCTTATGCTGTTTGGGATCTTACACCTACTTTCGTTGACACATTTTACCCACTATAAGGACATATTTTATTATGACACCAGCTATTAAATCTGGTTCCATCAATTCAGAAAACCTTCCCCCACCTGGACTTGTCATCCAGAGTGCATGAAGAGTGTTTATTTGGTGTGTGTGTGTCTTTCTGTTCACTTTGTGTGGTTTCTTCTTTGCGATTTACCCCTCAAACCTTCTCTTACCTCCTTCACACACATCACCCCCCACAATCATCGCAGTATCTATTTTTAACTGTATGTCACAAATCACCTGCTAAAGCTTTCCCAGACATTTGGCAGCATGGGGGGCTTAGGGTGGGTTTTGAGAAGTCAGAGCTTGTGTTGCTCTTTTCATTGAGGAGATGACATCGCATCGAAAGAGAATTTCAAGCCTGAACCGAATTATCTTTTGCTCATCCCACTGACAGCTATCATCACCTCCTCCGTGTTTGAATCTAAATGTCCCATTCCTGTCCACTTTCAGTCAAACTGATCTGGCATCAGGTCTGTATCTTATAATGAGAAGTAAACTCACACCTCAGTAGCTGACAAACCTGGTGTGAGATTCAAATGAACGAATAGTACATTTTAAGTTGCAGTAAATACTTTTAGGATTTGGAAACCTTTGTTTTGTCTGTAAATGTTGTAGTTTAGTGCCCCCTGCTGGTTTTATGAAGCTACATGTTTTCATTGTTGTTTATCATAATTGTCTGTAAAATTGAATGTTTTGAGTTTTTTTTCTATATATATATTTTATCCCAGGAAATTCTCTACAACTAAAGTATATTCAGTCCACGAGGATTTATTTGAGGATAAGGATGCAATAACAAAGTCACCATGTCAAAAAGTTTCTGTCTGACATGGTGCATTACTGTAAGCTCCATTATAAACTGGGAATCGTTGCTTGACAGCCCTTCTCAGAGAGAAATAAAACCCCTTAAGGACACAGCTCTGCAGAACCATTTTCCCCTTCAAATGGAAACAATTTACTCAATTTATTTGTTAATTTTTCTGACATCTCACAGTTTCCACTTGTCTTCATTTAGATTTCAGGCACCCCAAGAGGTCTGCCTGTTCCTCCACACTGCTTCCTGTTACCGCTGCAGCGGGTCAGACAGGGTAACGGCTTCCGGATGACTGTGATTCATAGGAGGACTGGGCTGCATTTAATGAGAGTAACTCAACTCTTTCTGTCACCGCAAGTACTGAAATACCTAATGCACCTGTATATGATCAATCCACTTTTATAGTTCACTTATATTACTGTTGAATAAGCTTGACTTGCTTCTGTATAATCAGAGAGCTTATAGATAAATAATAATGGTCAGCATCTTTATGATAACTGGGTGGTTCATCGGATCACACTGAGGCTCAGTTACAGCTCTGAGTTAACCTCATGTGTGGACTCTGGTGTATTGCTCTTACCTGAATCTGTCTCACCTCACCTTTGCCTCTGTCAAGTAAAATATTCTTTCCCTTATGAAAGGAAAAACTACAGCTAACCAACCCAAACTGTCCTCTTCTGTCAAACACAATAAAGACGGCGTTATAACACATCACTGCCAGGGCTGAAATCTGAAAACATCCTATTTTCCAAGTGAAAAGGGATAATTGTGATATAAGTCTGCTGTATAAGACTTGTCTGTCCTCGCTTTAATTACGTGCAGAGCATTCGGTTGTCAGCTCAGGTTTGGTTGTCTATCTGCTGTCAGCTAAATAAAACATGAAGTCTCTACGTCTGTCGTCTCCAAAAGCAGCGTCTTCAGAAAGCAAGTGCTGCTGCTGCTGTTCACCTGTCCAGCTGTCATGTCACAGATTCATCTTCCAGTTTTCCTTCACAGCACATAACCATGAAAACATCCTGTTTTTCTGAGGTGAAGCAAGTCGAAAGGAACGACTAATTAGATGCAAATCAGCTTTTTGGGTTTTAGTTCTTTGCAATTGGACTCAATAACTAAACTAAATTACCAATAAGTGTAATATTTTGTTTTTTTATTGTATTTTCAGACGTCATCCTCAATGTATGGAAATGTAAATTAACTGACCTTTTACTCTTTTTTAAGTTATACTATTTCATTTAAGTTGCTGATTTCACTTACTAAATTATTTATATTAATTCTATGTAATACATGTTTTACTTTCCTGTACTTGATGATTACCTTCATGTATAACTTTCCTGATGAAGCCTTGTGACGTTCTTTAGATTAGGGTCAGTCAGACCTCAGCGTCTTTAGCAGGACACTTAGTTCCCATCTATCTGCTTAATCTTACTGCCTGATGTAAAGTCTGCAGTGCCATTTTGGGTCACAAGAAACTGGTTATAAACTATGGTGATAGTCATTAATCATCCCTGTTAACTGTCAAGAGATGAACCTCTGTTGGATAAAAGGTGCCGGGCAATCTCTGGTACAAGCCTTGGATGGCATCATATAGCTCATGCTCAGGATAAGACAGATAACAACTCGAGGAGATGTTTTCTCACCAACATTTAGAAGATGTTATCGCTTCCTAGGATCAGAAACTCTCCAAAGTTTGTCTGTTTCTTTTAATTGAAATTTCTTTTACTTTCTTCATTTGTACTTTTCCGCTTAATAAACTTTGTTTTTTTTCTTCTCCGTTCACATTCGGACTTCTGGTCCTTTGAATTTTTATTATTTTCCTCCACAGTATCCAGTAAAGTTATGGGACAATATAAGAAATCACAATTTTATCAGCAGAGAAATAAATAAACACATTAAATAGATAAAACATTCATAAACCTTTTCCCTGTGCTTTCCCACACAGACACGTCATTACAATAATTTTAGCATCCTACCAGAGAAACTACACTTTAACATAGCTTATATTCTCTTTGACTGGTATTTTCCATTACATAGTTTTAATAAAGCACAGAACCCATCCTGTGCTGAAGTTTAACGTGAGGCAACAAGCTCAGGTTAGACTCATATGCATCGTGTTTTAAACAGAATCAATAGTACCTCCTAATAAACAGCTGGATATTCCCCTGAAAAAGCATGCATCCTGATTTAAAGTATGTTTCCTGCTTTTAGCTTCTAAAAGGAGTTTTTGTCTGGAAACCTGATCCTGAGCCTGAACGCCTCCTACAAGCATAATGGTAGGAGATCATGAGTTGAAGCTGCAGGTGACTGATGGACCGGTGAGGGAGGCGGGGCTTCGGGAGAAGCCAAAAGGACGACGAAGGTAGTGTTTTCTCATAAGGGAGGTATGGATGTGACGAGAAGAGGAGTGCAACAATAAGGTGAGTTAACGGGGATGACTGATTTAGTTATGTGAGACATATAATAATTATGATTGTCAATAGTTATTTTTCATTTGCTATATTTTTTCTCATTTGTTGTGGAAGAAATTAAGTTGTCATATTGTTTATTTTTTTGGGAAGACTCCACATATTGTAGATTAAATATGTAAAGTATCAGGCTAGCATTCAAAGCAAAGACCTCAGATTTTAATATTATTGCTGAGATCAATAAAATACCCTTTTTCAGCCAAGCAGGATGTCTTTGGAGTTGTACAGTCCCAACATGAGTGAAAGCGGGGCCTCTCTGGTCCAGGTGACGCAGCTGCCCTATTGTAGTGCCCCCCTTTGCCGCCTGCAGGCTGGTGGACATCCTTTGCACAGCCTCCCTTACAAGCCGTGTGCCAACGATCCAAGCCTGGCAGTGGCCTCCAGTCCCGTGTCCATACGTCAGAGAGTAAGTGGAGCCGTGGCAGGCACTTGTAACAGCTTGGAGTGTGCGGCCTCCAGACTGGCAGAAGAGGCAACAACGGCCCACAGCATCTCAAAGGGGAATGTGGTGGTGACAGGAGGAGCGGGATACTTTGGCTTCAGACTGGGGAAAGAACTGGCCAAGGAGGGTTTCTCAGTGATTCTTCAGGACCTGAATAAACCCTCATGGGACATTCCTGAAGGAGCACAGTTTTATCAGGTATGGCACAATAAAAGTAGGGATAATTCTTTCTGACATTTTCTCACTTATCAGTGCTATAAAAAAAAATCCATCCAAAATAAAAATTAAATAAAGATGTTTCTTTTTTTGTGAGCTAAACAAACAGCAGAAACCATTTTAGCCATTCATTTTTAATCTCTCTCTCAGTGAAAAGGAGTATCACCTAAATATCAATGACTTGTAAGCTTCCCCGTTTGCTGTTGAAACCTTTGCAAATAGTTCATGTTTCTCTCATAACTCACATGACTCTGTGCAGCCATGACGTGTTACCTCTAGCGTTACCGTACGACAGTGTGCCTCTTTGGCCAGTACGCTGGCTGGAAACAGGCACAGGTGAGTGATCTGTCTCAGAGCACCAGCTGCTGGCTGGGTCACAGAGGATGGAGACATGAGTCGGGTTTCACATGCACACCTCTCAGCAAACTTATCTTAATTATAGCTGTCCTCTCGTGGATTAAGCTTTGAATCACACGTGCCACAGCGCATCTAAACAACATTCATCTGTCATGTCTTTAGAGCTGGTGTCCCTTCTTTTTGCAGAGTGACATTCGGGACTATCCGTCTCTTTATAAACTGTGTGAAGGGGTTGATTGCATCTTCCACACGGCCTCGTATGGCATGTCCGGATCGGAACAGGTGATTTACCCACTTATTATTATCTCCCCATTATCTCTGGAGTTTGCAGAAAATCTACTTTAATCATCATCTCAAGGATGCACTTCCTCATTCAAACCCTTTGTGGGAAGTAAGAAAAGACACCTAGCTGGTCTTTTCTCTGCTTGTCTGCGTTTTGCATGCATGATGCAGGCAATAACCCAGCAAGGCAGGTTATCACTTTGACATGTACATGATCTTTGTGTGCAGAGGTGAAACTACAGTTAACGGCAGGTGAGATAAAATGTGTCCTTTCATTAAGAAGTGACTTTTTTTCCCTCTGACTTCCAGCTGAGGAAGGAACAGGTGGAATCTGTTAACGTCGGAGGGACCAATAATGTCATTAATGGTAATAATGCATCAGTGATTCAACACACACACACACACACTTTAAATACTGAAAAAATATAACGCATTGAGGGTCGTGTTTGTGAAAAATGTGACAACGATGTGATCAGAAGTAGTAGATCTGCATCTGTGTGTTTGCTCTCTTTCAGTGTGTAAAGAGAGGAATATCTCCAGATTGGTCTACACCAGTTCCATCAATGTGGTGTTTGCGGGGAAACCAATTGAGAATGGAGATGAAGCTTCAGTGCCATATGTGCCCAGTGATTTGGTGAGCAGCACTCTGATAAATATGACAGATGCACTAGTATCAACACTTTAATATACATAGGAATACATCTCTCCATTTCAGCACATCGACCACTACTCAAGAACTAAAACAATTGCAGAGCAGATGGTCCTCTCGGTCAACGGGTCCTCTCTGAAAGGTGGGAAATGATGAGCAGACACAGTGAAATCCACATTTCAGAGTGACGGGAAAAGGTTATGTCAAGAGAAGATTGCAGTTCAGCTTTGGCTTTCTGCCTTAAATGGTGTGTGTTGGAAATAAAAGGCAGTAGTTGCCATGGAGACTGAGTGTGCAATCCAATACAAGGTGACAGCAGTTCAAATTTAGAGCTGTGCAGAAAGGTAACGTTATAAAGCAACAGTCACTCGATGCCGATGCACGAGACATGCATGCATACTGGAAATATATTCTCATAAGGTTTATATTCCACTGTGTGTACATTGTTCTACAGCATCTTATTCCCTCCTTTAAGGTAACCCGAGACGCTATCAGCTACCATCAGCTCATACACTTAATTAGGCTTAAAGCATGGAGAGATGGAGGTTAAAGTTAATTTATCTGCCGCAGGAGGGACTTTTTCCACTGCTTTGACTGCAGACGTAAAGATAGTCTAGCAGCAGTGGAGTATCTGATGAAGCGCTTCATGGCTGCTTTACTTCAGTTTTCCTAAACTGAGAGAAACAGAGCTGTTCCTCCTCTAGATAAGTCCTGAAAAAAACATATGAATTTAAAACAAATATGTTTTTATAAATAACTGTGTTTACAAATATATATAGAGGAGCCTTTCTGTTCTGCACCAGAGAGAATGTGTCGTGCAGGTGCGTATTAAAAGCACGCAGAAACACAATACAACCTTGCACTTTTGTGGGACTATAAATTTAAAAGGGATGCTAAATTCTGCTTGTTTTTTTCCTCTTTCCTCCTAAAATACATTTACTCATTCATGCTTTTATCCATAAAGGTGGAGGTGTGCTGCGGACCTGCGTCCTGCGACCTTGTGGTATCTACGGACCGGAAGAAAGAAGGAATCTTCACAGAATAATAGTGAGCATCTTACGACAACAATGATTTTTTTTACAGCTGTAGTGGAAAAATGCACATCTTGGGGAGTCTGATGCCTCCCTGGCAGAATGTGCTCCTGTCTGAAGAGCCTGCATTATTTATATAGCTCTCCTGGCATCCAGTTACAGCAGCCTTCCAGTTTTTCCTCTGCGAGGCGGCAGTCAGTGCCATCTGGTGAAGGGCTGAATTTATTCTGTGGTACAGTAGTGTTACCACGAATGCTGCTTTTATTATTTTGTGGATGTTTTAAACAGGTTTTCTCAGCCACTTATTGCAATATATGTGTACAGATAAGGTTGAGTCAAAGAGCACTTTTTATTTTGCCAAAATTAGGGTTTAAATTATTCCTTAAACTTCCATATCATCATTTAATTAATGTTTATATTGTTTTTGCAAATCTATTTTTAACCAAAAGTGAATACAATAAAGCCAACATAGAGCATGACAGAAACCAGGATTTGAAGGCTTCCTAAGACAATGCCACCCAAAACCAAAGACTAATGATTTTATTATCTTTGCTCAGATTATCGTGGAGCGTTGCCAGTTCAACTTTAGGTTCGGTGACCCAGAGTCCCGGATGAATTGGGTACATGTAGACAACCTGGTAATGGCCCACAAGTTGGCAGCTGAGGCTCTCACGCCAAAGAGGGGCTGCATTGCTGTGAGTCACCTCAGATTGAAAACTCCATCTTGCTTCCATCTGTTTGTTTATTTAAGCTCAGAGTGTTTGTCCCTTTACAGAACGGGCAGGCCTATTTCATAAACGATGGAGTTTCAGTCAATCTCTTTGAGTGGCTGACACCTTTGGTAAGTTTAAATATGTGGATTATTGCCATTTTTTATCAGACATAGGGCTTAAAACATGCATGTTCTGCTCCTGAGGCACACAGCTGCATCACTGTCCAGAAACTGCATCATGATGGAATTTCTTGTTGCTACTAATGTTTGTTCACTGAAAATATGATCATGAAGGTGTCTCTCTTTAGCTATAAAGTGTTAGATTCACTTCTGGTTTTCTTGTTTTTGGGGGGACTGTTGCTGTGGGGTGTCCCTTCTTGCAGTTTGAAAAACTGGGCTACATGAGACCACAGATAAATCTCCCATTTTCACTCGTTTATTCAGCAGGTAACGTGGAGCCTTTCCCCCCTTTTTCTTAAATAACTCTTTATGCAATATTTTTTTTGAATATGTGGTGACTTACTGCTAAATCCCTTTGCTTTTCCTTTTTTACAGTTATACTAGTGGAATATTTACACATGTTGCTGAAGCCGGTGATAACAGTGCCTCTCCTTTTAACCAGAAGTGAGGTAATTCAGTTTTGTCTCTTCAATACTTAATTTTTCTCTTGTGTCTCTGCTTTATGGTTGCCTCAATCTAATGAGAAAATGGCTCAACTCAAGGGCAGCAGGCTTGCTATTACCCCAAGCGGACTTTACTCTCTTAAGGAGTCTTCTTGGCAGCCTGGTTGGCCCTCATGAATGTGTGATGAAGTAGAAACCAAAGCTGAGTATTTTGGAACTCAGTCTGTCAGGCAGCTGCTGACTGGCTGGCTGGGGGAGGGGGTGTCAATGATTGTCCTGTGAATAAAACATTAAATGTTGTGGGTCAGAACAGGAAGTTTAAGATGAACCTTACAGGAAGTGGCTGCTGTGTGAGGGTTGTGCAGCTTTATTTGCATATGATCCTAACATGGTCTCATTAGGACAGTGTGACGTGCAGGAGGACTTTTTCCTTCTGCAACTCGGCATGAGTCCTGCAAGAAATGTCAGATTAGATTTATTAAAGGTGTGTGCTGATTAATTTGCATCATAATAGAAAAATCGTTTAATTATGTGGGTGGTAAACAAGTTCAAAGAACTCTTCTGAGTCTGCTTGAACTGTGCAGATCAAACATGCAGACATCTTATCCCCTAATGTAAGAAGATGCTTCTCACTGGACACAACTATCAGCCAGGTTATCAGAGTGTAAAATCAAGTTTGTCAAACTGAGGTTAATTGGACCAATTTCCTGTAGCTGTATCCATACGTTTGGTTATCTGTGCAGCTTTTTATGGAGTTTCCTGCAATGATTTTTGTCTTGTCTGCTGCAGGTTAGGAACATCAAGGTGACCCATACCTTCAAAATTGACAAGGCCCGCCGAGAGCTGGGTTATAAACCAAAGCCCTCCAACCTCACAGAGTCTGTGGAGCAGTATCTGAAGAGCAGAAAGCCTCACACCAGATCACCTCTATTCAGCCTGTCCTTGACCTCCAAGCTGCCCCGAACTTTCATTCTGCTGCCGCTGCTGGGTCTCAGCGCAGTGCTGCTCATGTGGTCTTGCATGATCTAAACAGATTTGTACTATACAGGGCAGAGGTATAGAGTATACTTAATCTCAGGTTTTATCTTTTCAAATCAGACACCTAATTTCTTTCTTGGGATGTAATATGTTTTCCTTAGTTGTGACAATCTGCCAGACACAATCAAGGATGTCAGAGAGATCAGCGTTGAAAAAATTAGTTGAATAATTAAGGTATTTCTCGATCCTGTTTTCCCAAAGACGTCAATTTCCCCTGAAATTGCATATACTTATCTTCTACCTTTCAAAATGTGTGCCTGACTTCAAATTAAAAGTATTAAACTAGAGTTAAGTGAAGTTTGATGTTAAAGTTAAGCTATTCGTTTAAAAACCGAATCAAAAAAGCAAATTACTGTACTTAAAGCATGCTTCCAGTTTGTCATAAATGTTTGTTGTAAATTATTTTTCTTTACATTTTAATCACTATTAAAAAGTAGTAATTTTGTACACTTTTAGAAATAAAAAAAACACTAACAATGAATGTTTTTGCCTTTTTAAATTAATATCAGTAAGGGCATTTGGCTTCTACAGGAAGGGAATTTGATTATGTCACTAGAGGGCGCCATTGCTCATAAAAACACATTAAAACAGGATATTCCTTTATTAAAGCCAACAATATGTGCTGCGTATGGGTACAAAATGACACGAATGACAATCTTTCAAAGAAATCGTTTAACTGTTTTCTTAATTTAGTTTCAGTAACTTGTAAACTAATTCAGGCATAAAAAAGAAAAGAAGAAATGGCAGCGGTGGGATTCGAACCCACGCCATCGAAATGACTGGAGCCTAAATCCAGCGCCTTAGACCACTCGGCCAC
>JBAMIG010000022.1:10300110-10310614 GCA_037177335.1 Kiunga ballochi
TCAATGGACGCCATCAATGGACGCTACATGCACGACTCGACACGCTTGGAACTTCAATGAGTAAGGCATTGTCTCTCTAATCCACACCACTAAGACATTAAAATGCTATGCTGATTAGAGAAATGTGGCCGAATGGTAACAAAGAAAGTGAAGATAGAGCATACAGAGGGCATTGCAGGATAATGGATGTGGAGAAGAGCTACAAGTACTTTGGCAAACCACAAGCCCTATGAAGAGGCCAAGCAAAATACCTGCAATAAGTAAGACCAACACAGATAAGTCTATAATGATTTGGGCCATTAACAGCTATACCCTGCCAGTGATAATAAGCTGGCCAAAGGAGGAAGATGTTAAAACCCAGAAGCCATTAAGTGCAACACCAAATACACGAAATGTTGCAAGCCTGAGCGACAATTGTGTGTGTGTGTGTGTGTGTTAGTACACTGCGGACAATAGGGAAGGATTAACTCACTTGTCCTGTGGATTATTTCTAAAGTAAGTGCTCTACTGGGGCTCTGGGTGACCTGAACATGTCAAGTCAGCATTGAAGAGCTGAGACAGGAGATGGTATTGATGGTTAAGTGGAGATCAGAAAACATGCTGGAGCTCGAACATGCAGCTATGCTTGCATGTCAGCAAAACTGTGATGGACATTTTAATAAACTGATTAAGGGAAAATGTCTCTTTATACAAACTAAATCTGGTTTAAACAAATATTGATGAGCACTAACTTAAAAATCACAGACAACAAAACAAAACAGACATTTTTGGAGAGTTAAAGCTTGTCGAACATCCAGATGGACTATTTTAACCATACCTTCTTTCCAGATTTATACATTTGCAAAAAGAAATGACTAATGATAACCGACTTCCTGATCAAATCTCTACATTTAGTATCCAGACACCTACAGCACTTATTAGAATGATTACAGTCTAACTCAACCACATTTTTGCTAATGTAAATACAATAAAATGTAACTGTATTTACTGTTTAATACCATCTACCACACCGTTTATGACCTAAAAATCTATTTTTTATATGGTCCCCAGCACTGTGACTAATGAGTGATACCTGTCCTGCTTCAGGTTGTACAGCTCTTTGAGACACGAGACGCTCTGGGCTCCGAGGCTTCGTCGCTGCTCAGCCAGCTCTCGTCTATTTTGCTCTACCTGGGCCGTCTTCAGCTCCTCCACCCGAGTCTGCAGGTCCTCTATGTGGGTTTGAAGTCCTTCAATAGTCTCTGTTAGACTGAAGGATGAGAGCAGAAAACACAATAACAATAACAACACAACCTTTCTACTTTTTTGAACAACTGAAGGAGTGAAAAAAAAAACTGTGTAAAACATCTTAAAGTCATGTTTACAGATAAAAAGCAAACTAACCCTTGGATCTTGTGTTGAGCGAGACGGTTGTCTCTTACTAGTCTCTGGTTGCCTTGCTCCAGATCCCTGGCTGCCACATCCAGCTGCTCGTACACTTTGGCATGCTGGTCGTTCATCTGGCGCAGCAGGTCCACCTGTTTGGTGAGGTACTGGTGCACAAGCAAGCAGAATTTTACTTTTCTTTTAGCAATACAACAGACTAAATAAATTAAGTCAACACAGAACAGTAATAGTTTGAGGCAATGTGTTTTTATTGAGCTGAATTTAACTGTAACTCATATTTAGATTATATTAAGAAAAAATTGCTTTGTCAAAAAGCAATGAAATTCTTCAACATGTGCACATATGTTCAGTGGCACATGCTGCATTAGGATAAGGGTCATACAGACTTATTAGGATTACCATATCAAGCTCATTAATTCCTCAAGCCACAGCCGTTTCATCGGCATAAACGAATTAAGACTCTTATAGCTGACCTGCTGAGTGATGTGTCCTTTAGCTCAGACTGATCAGCACGGTCTGTTTACGCCAATATGTACACATGTAAAATACTCCACCATAAACCACATGGTTTATTATGCTGGTGTTTGGCAGCTTATTTTTTGATCCATCAATGTGGCGGGTGAAAAGGAAGAGGAAGCCTCATGACAGAAGCTCATTAGGTCTGATTGTCCAGAATTAGCTTTTACTCCTTTAGGTTTTCTGTGAATGTAAGCTTTTTTTCAATCAATCATTTCTAATCTTGGACTCATTCAGTTAATGTATAAGCACAGCAACAACATGCACTGACAGACTGGATTATGGGTGCATCGTTTAGACTCATAAACACAAATGTAGTGCCAAAGACTCGGAGCTGCAGTCAATTCCCTCCAAGAATTTATCACCTCGATCTCCTGCAGCTGCTCTTGGTTAGTGGAGTACATCTGCTGCAGGGCCTGCTCCAAGTCGTGGTTCCTGTTCAGGAGGGTTTTTCCCAGCTCTGCTGCCAGATGAAGATCTATTCAAAGCAGAGCAAAATATGTAAACACAAGATACAAGACCACCGCAAACACCGAGAGGAGTAGGTTCACATTAGTACCGCTCACAGGAACACAAACTCGTTGTATAATAGTATTAGTATTTGGCAACAGAGGATCAACAAGGAATCTAAAGCATGCCTTGTGATTATTTCCTAAATTCATATAAGGTCTGGAACTAAGACAGCAGCAGGATTGACTGGTATTCAACAGTGAAATGGTCTCTATGGTGGGACTCTAAAACATTAAAAATACATTAAACAGAAAATATTTGTTACGTATGCATAATTTTTCCCAGATCTGCCTTGTTTTTAGTCGTCTCTGCTGGTGAGGAAAACAGGTTTTACCATGCGGTTGTACTTTCAACAATTCAATTACTACAACAACTATTACTAATAAAAAGATATATCGATGCTCCAACTTGCATTAATCTTGTCACAGATTTGTCATTTTTAACCCTCTAGGAAATAAAAGAAAACTAGTCAATGATTTGCAACATCTATGTAATTTGATTGAAATCATTTAGTTGAAAGTCTAGAAATTAAAATACCCAGTTAAATTGTAACCTAAAATCTAAATATTTTATAAAATGTAAAACGAGAAAATGTTTGACATTTTTGTTTTAGTAGGTACAGTAAATAATGGCTTAATAGAAATAAAGTTTCTGCCTTTGTTATTACATGTCCTTTAAATTCTAAAGATTTATATAGCTAAATAAAACAACAAACTAAAGAAAAGTGATGGGAACTATACAGTCTATAATATGTGACTGAACATGAACAATGGATTGTTTTTAAAACAAATATTTTAAAAGTTGAGAGTTTTAGGAAATCCCGATCACAGAACCCTTTCATAGTCTTTCCTCCATGTGATTCTATCACAAGATCTGACTTTAAAGTAAACTTTTATTTATTTTACCTGCATAATTATTCCCTGTGAAATTAAACATGTCCCCACTACTTTTTTTTATCATGAGAAAATGTGACACGGATTTAACAGCAGATGGAGTAAATGAATGATATCAGTCCACAGAGTTTTGGGTGCGTCCACACAGCTGTGCGGATCTTACCGTGTTCAAGATCTTGCGGGTTGTACCAGGAGTCCCCATTCTTCTCAAAATCTTCCTCTAAAATTATGTCCGTCAACATTTTGAGACCTTAAATGGTGTGACAGTCTGGCAGCTTAGGGTAGTCCGTTATCCGCCGTGGGGTGTAATGTGCAGAGACTACATCCTCCAGGCGTGTGGGAAAGACTTTAAAAACATCTACAGCAACGTGGCAAATCCTTAATACACCCCGATATCCGGTAGGAGGCAGACAGGCAACATATGAATCTTACTCCAGAGCAACTATTTTATCTAAACAATTTTACTCGTATAAAATAATTTAGTTTGTGTTTTAACTACGTTTGTAACTCATTAAAGTCTCAATAACTGCTAAGAGTTTAATATTGTCAAGAGTTTGTACTGTCGTAACTTCCTGCTTTGTTTGAATGGCGTTTATTTGGACCAATCAAAAAGCAGTAAGTAGATGGAGCGAAATCCTTTAACCAATCAAGTGTGTGTTTATTATACGGAAGCGCCACATCAAACTAGAAACATAAACATCTAGTAATACGCGGTATAACGTGGCATATATCTCACTTCTGCCTGGTTACGGTAAATATTTATTGAATGAATGAGATTTTACGTAAACTAAGTTATTGACACTGTATCTTGTCATTAAAATGCACGAAGTGTTGTTCAAATAATTTGACTACTTAGCTAAACCAGGAGTAGCAGGACCACCTCGTCAAGCTGGTTAAAACAACAGGTCACTTTATTAACCTTTCATAATTCTGGGAAAACGAATCAAGTGTTCACTCCAAAAAAATGGGTATATTCCGCCACCTGACGACCATTGGGGTCAACCATGCAGCGTTTGCTTTTGCTATGACCACTCTGGG
The DNA here is from genome assembly GCA_037177335.1 of Kiunga ballochi. Classification (NCBI taxonomy): domain Eukaryota; kingdom Metazoa; phylum Chordata; class Actinopteri; order Atheriniformes; family Pseudomugilidae; genus Kiunga; species Kiunga ballochi. Next base: position 10,304,454 of record JBAMIG010000022.1, read on the forward strand.
ATCAGGCATGATTAACAATATTTTCAGCTTCTACTATGTCAAACTCTTTCTAAATAAGTACAAAATATCTGAAGGAGCATTTCACCAGTCACAAGTAAGTATTTTTCTTTCCAGATGTCTCACACTTGTACAAAGAACCACATATGTGGTTTAAAAAATATAGATGTTAATAATCTGGCAGGTTCCCATGTTAATGGGCTGCATTTTATGTAGATTATGATAATAAAGTTTACAGTTTACTGTTCCTTATGATCTTTTACAGGAATAGCTGTCAAGTCTCCTTTTTTTTACAAGTGAAAAATACAAGTTTAACGAGTTATAGTGAAGACGTGTCTCTCATAGGTGGTGTATATGGTGTGGAATGCAGTCAATGACCCTCTCTTTGGTTACCTGCAAGACAACTCCAGAGTTCCCTGCTGCTCTCAGCGACGTCTCTCCATCCTGTATGGTGCCCCCCTCTACTCGCTGGCTTTTCTGCTAGCCTGGTTCCCATGGAGGGTCTATGCCCCTGGCGACTGGTTGAGCGGTTTACACCTGACCGTAGCACTGTGTGCTTTTGATGGCATGCTGACGTTTGTGCTGCTTGCACAATGTGCCTTGTTTGCAGAGATTTCGAGTCAACATCAGAGCCGATTAAGACTTATAAAGTACAACCAGGTAAGTCCACTGTTCTTTCTTTGTACTTTTTAAGTTAAGTTGGTATGTCCTCCTCATCCTCTTTCCTTAATTTTGCAGGTGGCTTCTCTGGTTGGCTCCTCCAGTGTTCTTTTCTGCGGAGTGCTGTCCAAGAACATGGAGGACTTTAAAGCTTTCCAGGCATTCACAGTGCTGATCGCTGTTCTGAGCTGTGGCTGCATGATGTATACAGGCTTCCATAGTGAGAGTCGCTTTGATAATAAAGCATCTCCGTCAGATGAAGCAGATCTTCTTGGGTCTGTTGCTAAGGCTTCCCATCAAACATCATGCTCCTTCTCCATGTTGAAGTTGCTGACATGGCAGATCTTGACCAACAGGGACTTTCAGCTGTTCGTGCTCATGAACTTCTTCCAAGTATTCATGCTGGCTTTCTTTAATAATTTTACTATGATATTCACCGAGCACCTGATTCCTCCAGATGTGCTTCCGTCATTGGCCAAAAGCATCATGTATGGAGCAGGGTTCATTTGTCCACAGGTATATTTCTACATTTGCTTATTTATAAACATGCAGAATGAAGATTTAATCCTGATAACACAGTTTAGTCATTCAAAATTATACATTTATATTAATACTGGTTTATTAAAAGAATGTTAGTTTTGTCTGTAGAGTGAACCCCAGTTTTAGTTTCAATTTATTTGAATGTTTTTAGCTCTAATATGTCACAATGTGATGTACTAACTTATCAATGCATTCGCTTCACCACAGCTGTTAGTATTGAGCAGTCAAAGCCTGCTGCATGGTATTGGGTATTACAAGATCATCCTCTACACCTTCTACCTGGAGGTGGGAATGGCAGTTTTCATGCTAATACTTGGTCCTCAGCAATACTATATCCTGGCATTTTTCCTCACTATTAACATGTAAGAGGTGTTTGTGATGTAGGAGGTTATAGATGCTCCTGTACATACTGTAGTTCTTACAAAAACTGTATTTGTTTCCTTTGCAGGATTATAATACAAGCAGCTTTCAGTCTTTTTGGCTTACCTCTGGCTGATATAATTGACACAGATCTGCAGAAATACAAGCGCAGGTATTTATGGTTGTGGAGATGAACGTTATTTGTCAAATGAATCAAATTAATGGTAATTTGGTCGTTTGTGTTCTACAGTTCTCCTCTTTCCTCCATGGTGTTTGGAACAAACGCTCTGTTCACGAAGCCAGCTCAGTCTCTGGCACCAATGATAGTGCTTAATATCCTGAACCAGTTTGGATACGAGCAGCTGAAAGATGCAGGACAGGATTCAAATCCAAGGTACATATATTTTCTTACATCTTATTTAATTAAAGGTTGAGATTGTACCAATCTATTGAATGTAGCTGCTGCTAAATCATTGGTGAAGACACAGTTTTGCCATGTTTATTTTATTTTTGTGAATAATTGGGACATCTGTTCATTCTAATGCATTTAATGCAGTCAGGTGGTGATTTACTCTGCATGTTCTTTACAATTAAAACAAATTAAACAAACAGCAATGAGTTGAAAATGTTAGAAAAATATTCCCAGTTTATTTTTGGCTGACTAAAATTTCAGTAAACCAATGAACAGAATGAATGGTTTGTGAAAAGGTTTTGTTTTTGTTTTTTTGTTTTTTTTAAAGATTGATTTTTGGAAAATATTCTACAGGTACTTGCATATAAGTGGCTAAAATGTTGGATATCAGCTTCTTTTGCAGCAGGTAAAATCCTACAGGAATCACATGTTTCAACAGAACATTTTCCACAGTTGTTCATAACCTGGTTTATTTTCAAGTACAGTAAATAAATATTGGTTAAAAGATCATTTTCCATTCAGACTTACTACAAAAGTAAATTTGCAATAAAAATTCTGGATTTTCATAATGGTTTCTGTGGAGCTTTGTGACACATTGATCCTAGATGTGCTCAAAACCTGCAGGACTTCATAAAAAAAGTCAGAGTGATGCAGTTGTGAAAGAAAGTAAATACAATTTCTCTGTGTTAATCTGTTTTTAGTGCTGTAGAAAGCCTCCACAGTGTCATGTTCTACTTGGTGTGTCTGGTGCCGGTGAGCGTCGCTGCTCTGCAAATCCTGGCTTGGAGGCCGTTTTCTATCCGCAACAGTCACACAACTGATACAAAGTACATCGATGGTTAATTTAGACATTTTCTTACTGCAACAGAAGGTGGTTATGTGTAATATTTTTGGGGTATAAGCTCTATAGCAATCACAATCATTTTAGTTTTCTGATTATTTGGTGAAATCTATAAATGCATATTGAAAATGTGTGGTGAACAGCTTTGTTTCAGGTTGGTTTTTTTACTGTGCACACATATTAAAAGACTTCATTTTTTATGTTGCCAGAAAAACAGCAGTAGACAGCTGTAGATGGTGCTAAAGTGTTTGACTTCTCCAGTTCACTCAGATGATGTTGGAGAATGCTTCACAATGTGGGAAGTTCTGATAGCATGTTGTGAATAATGGGGATGAAATGGTGTTATCTTTGGCTATTTTTGTTGATGCACCTTAAGAAATAAGAACAAATTATGTACCTCTGCTTTCTGAATGGTTTGCTATGTGAAGATACACAACTCGAGTTCATTCCTCATCCTGATTTATGTTGAAATGATTCATGAACCAGTTTTATATGACCCAAAGTCACACACACTCACCAGAAGGTGGTTTATAAGGATTGAATAGATGATAGTTTAATTAACAGTTTTCCAAAAACTGGTTATACAATATAAAAGTCTGACATTTTGCTGCCAAACACAGAAATGATGCTTCGTTTGATACGTTTACACAGTATAATATGACATGTTGTAAATGTTTGACATGGAAAGAAATAACAGTGACTTATATAATCAGTGCAGCTTTCCTCCAGATATGAATGAGACAAGGGTTTTTTTATTTTGTTTTACTTTAACAGTGACTTAAAACTTTTGGATTTTATTTTTTATACCTGAGAAATTAATTCATAATCATGTAAAAATAAAAAAAAAGATCTGTAATCATCAGCTTGTCTTTTTAGCAGGTTGTAATGAGTATTGAAGAAGGGACCAGCTATATTATAGCAGTACTTATATAAACACTGGAGCAGATTTAATTACATTACCTGCTTTGGGGTATCATGGAGCAATTAAAAAAATTCGACTTTACCCTCCTTCCAGCCAGATTTGGTTAAATGTTATTGATTTAAGGTTTTGTGCTTTTAGTCAGGTGTGTAGGAGCAGGAATACACTGAAAACCTACAGCTCTGAATTGAGTTGCACTGCTCAAGTCAGAGATTACTAAATTTGATGTCCAGCATTATTTTATGGTTTAGAGAGTAGAAACACAAGAAAACCCACAAAAGAGATTAGATCATGCAGCACTTGCACATTTTATTATTAAGAAAAAATAATTTATTGTGTGTAAATCCTTCAAGAATATGAGCACATGTATAATCCTGATACTTGCACTGACAAAAAAATAGACATAATCCAAATGAAGATGATGATTTCTTTAAAGGAAGAAGATCCAGTCTCAGGGAAACTTTTCTATTCAGATTCCATATCAGCTCTAAACTTGTGATGTGCCTGATTTGTATTTGCAGCTCTTGCGATCAGCTACTGTGGTCATAAAAAATGTGACTTCTTTCCTAAAGTGTTTTTAATTAAACTATATTTACAAATCTGTGTCATTGACTTTATTTATTTTATTTTGTGTTACAGTTATAGCTGACCAGTCACATGTATGAACACAATTGTCTTCTTTTTGGTCATAAATACACTGAACTCGTGTTCAACAGCAATGTATCCTGTTGTGTTACAGAAGTGCATTTTAGGAAATAATATGTGTGGGGAAAGTTTGAAATAACGTAAGGTGTGATTAGGACAGCAGACACGGGGTCTCCACACCAGTGTGTTTGTCTTATTTTGTGAGAAAGGCTGTTGAGCGTGTCTCCATCCTGCAGAGGCATCTTCTGTCGCACAACATCCTCCTCACTCAGGTGTTTCACAACTAACACAATATGAAAACCCGCTATGTAACGTTGATCTGTAACCTTTCAGATATTTTGGTAAATGTCTTCAGAGGAGATGTTGCTCATGTTACTTGCTGTCTGTGATGATATGAAAGTTTATTTAATAAATCATCCGAAATATAAAGCACTTTTCATGCATAAGAGAGACACAAAATGTTTATAGCATAAGGAATCACACATCTAAGGTACTCACAAAGCAAATCACACCTAATTATAATATCACTCACTTACACACAAACTAAACATACACAGTGCCCACCCACCCTTCAACCACACTCATTGATATCAAAATAAACATGTAAACTGACAAAAGTGCTGAACCAAGTGAGGAAATGATAAACTAGGGGTCCATCCTCATCAAGAGCCATCCCACCCATGATCAGAGAGGTTGTCACCTAGGTAACCACCTAGATTAAGGCAGACTGGGTCCACCCCAGTACCATAGTGCTGCATTGAAGGACCCTGACCACCCACAAAGTCACTGTGCCACACAGTCAGAGCAGACATAGTTCACCATGAGGAAAACCCGAATAAGAAAAAAATAACTATATAGAAAGATCAAAGCAAAAACAACAACTACCTATATGTGTGCTCAGTGACATGATGTTTTGCACTTGATTAGAATAGATAATAAAATAAACTAAAACAGTGGATGTTTGACCTTTTTTCTAAGTGCATTAACATTCTGCAGCCCTGAGAGCCTTCGGCAGGCTGTTTTGCAGGCAAGGTCCTGTAATAAAAAAGCGAGGTCTCGGTGTAGGCTTTGGTTTGGACTTTTCAGGACGAAACTAAAACGCCAGTACCAGAGGACCTCAGGGTCTGCAAGTGCTCATAATGATAACATATAAAGTCAAGACCTTTTTTTTAAACATTGAAAAACCACAAAAGGAACATTAAAACTAATCCTGAGACATGGTGAACCAATTCAGTGATTTTAATAAATAATATGTTCACATTTAACTAATAGTAAGGAGACTATTTGCAGATGAAGTTTATGCAATCTCTGGTGAGATACATGCAGCAACAGGAATTACCTCAACTTGAAAACGGTTTCCTCCTCTTGTTTGTATACTTTCCTTCAAATTTCCCCTGCTGTGCAGCTCTTGCACAACATTACGAAACTGTGAATTTTTTCTTGTCTTATTCTGTAAAATGAAACAACAGAAAATACATCACTTTGAAACTGAAAAGTCTTTAGATTTCAAAAGCAAAGCAGTTTCAGTCACAGTGTTTCAGAGCAAGTTAATGTGTAATGCATTTCATGTGTGTTACAGAAGCATCATTGTGAGGTGCTGGGAGCATGAATAACAAGTTTTAAATAAAATACAATGAGAAAAGGCTTAAATAAAGTAGAGTGACCACACTCTCATCTTTTGGGACTGTCCTCAGATACAACACTTTTGGAAAAAAGTTAAAGAGACGGTGGAGAAAGTACTGAAAGTAAACATCTCTTTGAATCCTATAATTTTTCTTCTGGATGTG
>JBAMIG010000022.1:10353419-10363610 GCA_037177335.1 Kiunga ballochi
ATGTTTTTTAATTGCATTACAGGAAATAAAGAACTTTTTCACAATATTCTAATTTTCTGAGACAGTCCTGTATACTCCAAAGGCCTGGCCACCAGACGCTTGCCCTCATGGCTCCAGAGTGTTCTTCTTCATCATAGAGGTCTTTGAACCGCTCTTGGTATGGTCCCTACCCCAGACACCTATTTGCCTTGGGTGACCCTACCAGGGGCATGAAGCCCCCGAAAACATAGCTGCTGGGATCTTCAGAACACATAAACCCCTCCTCCACAGTAAGGTGGCGGCTAATGGAGGTGAGAAGACATTTTGGCAAAATAATGTATTAACATTGATGATTGTTGCACCCCAAATTGTCCCACTATCAGAGCTAGGCAAAGTTCCAAGACCATGCGTCTTTATTACCACTCACACACTTATTTCTATGGAGAAATTAGAATAACCAGTTTATCTAACATTTGAATTGTGAGAGGCAGCTTTACAATTATCTTTACAATCATCCATTAATTTTTTACCGCTTATTCCCTGAACGGGGTCGCGGGGGGACTGGAACCAGTCCCAGCCGACATCAGGCAAGATTGGGTGGGTACATCCTGGCCATTTTATTACAGATAAGACAAACCCACTCACACTCACTCCTATGGGCTATTTAGAGTCTCAAATCATCCCATGTTGGACTGTGGAAGCCAGAGTACCTGGCTACGCTAACATGGGAAGAACATGCAAACTCCACACAGAAAGGCTACTGGTTGTTCGACCTACCTCAGCTGAGGCTCGAACTAGCAACCTTCTTGCTGTGAGGCCACTGTGATAACCAACTGTGCCACCATGCAGCCTGCTTTACAATCATCCATCCATCCATCATCTACCGCTTTATCCCTAACAGGGTCGCGGGGGGGCTGGAACCTATCCCAGCAGCCAACGGGCGAGAGGCGGGGTACACCCTGGACGGGACGCCAGTGCATCGCAGGGCCGCTTTACAATCAGTTAAACCAAAAAAGAGAACAAAGTAATAATAGAAAACTAGAAGAAAAGTAAGGTGAAAATGCAGGAAATAGGTTCATGTTGTTGCTATTTATGTTATCCCTGGTCCTGCTAGTCAACACCCTAATGATTGATTTCATGTCCCTTACTTTTATATGACCAAAACTCAAATACTTTGTTAAAGTTGACAAAAATATTGAAACATTTCACAAATATTAAAATTTACACCCCTGCAAGCCTCCTTGCGGAGTATGAAAAGATGTTAACTTGTTTTACTCAATTCAACCTGCAAACAGACTCAAGTACAAAACTGATTTCCATGTACCAGTATTTAGAAAATGAAAACATACTTTATGGCTATTCAAAGGAGAATGCATCAACAATAAAGCGGGAAGATGAAAGTTGATTCAGCAAGAATACTCACAGATAAAATCTTCTGTTACAAAATTATTTAAAATGTTATTAAAATGAAAGATGTTGTAATTGAGTCGTCAACATACCGTTCCTCCAATACGTTTGTAGTGTGAGGATGGGTGGACCATTTTGTTTGTTTTCTGAATACAATAACGTTGTCAAGAAAAGACACTAAAAGAAATCACATATTTATTCATTTTATTCACTTATTCTATTCATTTGTCGTGTATTGTGTTGGCTTGCCAGGTGCATAGAGTGAATATCTCATTCTCTTGTCTTGCAAAAACAGATTTTCTGGCATCACTGATGTCCACTGCACCATCTAGAGGTAATACACAGATATTTTAGCCACAGATGGAGATTTTTATATGCCAAACTCTACCCTTTATAACCTTTTGGGTGTGTTTATGTGTTGAACGATGCCTGGCCTGTGCATGAGGTTTTTTTTTAGAGTATATTTTCTGTGGGGTTATTCTTCAAAACCAAACCACGACAGTTGGCATTTGTTATGTACTGTTTATTATCTGGTATATTATAGAACATCTCCACCTGACCACCATTATTTCATGTGGTGTGAGTATGAGGTCAGTCGTGGGACAAGTCTCTGCGGGTCATCAGTGAATGTGTCTGTGTTATTAAGACATTACATCATCATTACACACATTGTCTGGGGGACCACGCACTGTTGGGATAAGCAGAATTAATTTTAGACTTAAACCCAACAATGTAGCTGCTGAGCTGTGTGCACATTATGTAAATGCACTACATTAAATATAGTTATTAAATGTAAAGAGATGAGAATTAGATGGAGAGGACGGAGGATTATAAGGACCCCAGACATGTTGATTCCCAAATATTTATTTAGTCTTCACCTTATTATTCCAATCGAAAAGATGTCAAGAATTAATTATGAATGTATTCTGTGAAGCCTGAGGTGTTTTGTTTTGTGTGCCTTTAGAATTGGACCCTGAATTTGAAGCGATGCAGGTCAGTGAGGTCACACGTGAACTACTCTTTCTTTCTTGTTGTTTTGTTAATGTGGAAGTGGGAAGAAATGGAAGAAGGAGAGGTAAACAATATGAGATGGTGATGCTGAATAAAACATAACCAGGAGAAGGAGATGGATGGATAACTGGGTGTGTTTTTCACCACTTCTGATTGCAAGACAACACATACGTGGCTCAACACACCTGCACGTTCACGTGCACTAAGCCAGCAGATATAAAGTATTATATCTTTGACAGAAACAAATATATACAAAGAAAAGCACCTAATATCCATTGAAAGTTTAACAGATCCCAACATGTGAAATTGTTTGACGTCACAAATATGTTATTTTTACACCTATTAGGCCAAATGTACGAGAATTAAAAAAAAAACCATTATATTATATTATATTATATTATATTATATTATATTATATTATATTATATATTTTTGAAACATCAAAGCTGCATATCATGATGTCCAGCAGCTTTATTCTGCAGCACAGATTCTGTCCACTTACAGTATCCCTGGCCTGAATGGGTCACCTTGGACCAGTTACTCGAGGCCCTGTCCCCGTCCAGAACCAGCTGGTCTGAGCAGGTTCTTATAATGCCTTAGTTATTAGACTTGGGAGATGGAGACAATTTGACATGCTGCAGCTGCGACTAAAGCCCCCACGGCCCTTTGTGTAAATTACACTGCTCTCACAAACAATTCTATTAAAATCTGACCACTAGTGAGGAACTTTAGCTCTACAAAATAAAGGTTTGATGACCTAGTTTTAGCCTTCGTCACTGTGTTTGGTTACCAAAAATTGCCAATCAGATGGTCACTAAAAAGCAGAACAGAATTTGAGAGATTTTGCTCCTTTTTGTTCTGTACTTATGATACAAACGTATAAACTTGGTTTCCTCGTGCACTTTTCTAAAAGCTTAATATAGTCTCTGCTTGCAAGTCCTGAACAGTTTCCATTCAATTTTCACATCTACTTTGTTTTTTTTTTATCTCCTGCTTTATCTGATTTGTCGAGAGCCCCTATCTAGTCTCAGCTTGTTTGTTGCTGTCTAGACTCCTGTGTTTGTTTCCAGTAAGGCTTCCTCTGTCAATCGCAGCAGATTGAATTCACCTTGTTTGATCAAGTGTTTACACTTTTAGAGTGGTTTGTCTTTCTGCCACAATGCTAAGAGAATAACTGCAATAGCTACTGTTCTTCCTTTTATTTCATGATAAGCAGTTTCTATTTAATATTGAAAATGTAGCTTTAAAATTTGTGTAACAGTTTTTATTCAATAATTCGGTTTGGTTTCTACTTCTACCTACTCATTTTTGGATATATCTTGTTCTTTTTTTTCAATACATGCTCAGGGATCTGAAATAAAAAAAGATAATGATGATGTAATAATGCTATGTAATTTATTTTTGCCTGTATGTGACCCTGTTCATAGTCATATTATTTTTTTCATTTTAATTCCTACATATTTTGTAATTCCAAAATGCTTTATTGCATAAAATATCAGCAGAACAATTATAAGGGCAGACATTAGGAAACATACAACTTATAAAAATACATTGAGTTTTGAACATAGAGACATTATTTTCTTAGCTTTGCTGTTGGTGGAAAAATATATGGTACCAAACTAAAAGTTCTACTTCTTTCATAAAGTAAACATACGTGGGATTGGTCTTAGTGCCAGTAGGATGAAACTACACAGAAATGAATGATCAGCTGGTTATCTTTTATAAGCCGTAAACGCAAATAACATATCTTTAAAGTCAAAAGTCCAGTGACGTCACGTAGATAGGTTATACTGGGTAACAGCGCCCTCTACTGGTCTATCGTTACAGCTACATCCACCACAAACCGTAAACACTGTTCGCTGGCTCGGATGTGATCAGGATCCGTTATTGTGGATCGAAAGGCCGGGCTCTGTCCAGGAGGCTTGTTTCGGTACCAGAGGGGAGCTGGAGCAGACAGGACCGGTACTTTAAGCCTGTCCCTGGTGGTAAGCACAGGATATTACTGTAGCTGTCTTCATAGCTCCTCGTAATGTTCAGAAGCTGTTCGGCCTGCTGAGCTGACCCGCCCTGTTAACATAATAGGTAACATTTAATAGTTTTTTCACCGTAGCAGCTCGCGGGAACACCGTATATTTCACCATGTTTTCAGTGTAATGCAGTTAAATGAGTAAAATAGGAAATGTGTTACGGTGGATTGAGCCAACATGGCAGCGTTAACACGGCTCAGTGTGGCGATGCTGAATCACGCCAGATCGATTTTTATTAGGCTATACTATATAGATGCAACAACTTGGATAAAATCCCATTCAGCCATAAAGATTGTTTACTAACTTGTTTCTTGTGCTGGAATCAGGTGATATATCGATACCATGAGTGTGTTTTGGGCACAAACGTTAAGAAAAGCATCCAGCATTCATTTATAGATAGAAGAAATATTTTATCCAATTGGAAAGGTTCTGAAATTATTGTCTATACTTATATAAACACAGCTACAATACTTAGTACCACATTAAAAGAAATATTTGGGTTACAGGATGGGGAAGGGAGTAGTAGGCTATTGATCTTGTTGTTGATCATGTCTCAGTGCGCTTTATGATGCGCTAATAATAAATATGTGCTGAATATATCCAATATCATGTTGACTTTTTAAATGGTGATTTGTGTTTTGTTGTTTATTTCACTTAGCAATTGCAATATTCTTGTTTTCTTTTTAGGAGCACACATTGATCACAGCATCATCATGCACTCCCTGATCACGTGGTCTGCTCTTCTTTATCTGGCTGCAACTGCAGCCACCATTCAGGTCCCTCAGACCGGTGAGACAGCATGGTGCTGCATACTTCTGTGAAGCTCAGCAGTGGTTTGGTCTAAATTTAATAAAGGGAGGAAAGTGAAGGTGGCAGTGTGTTTAGTATTCGCCTCAAAATTTTGGAGTAGCAATGTGTAGAAAAATAGGCATGAATGAAATGAGAGAGAGTGAGAGATGATGAAACCCATGTTTTAATGAGCAATTCAGAGATAACTGAGGCATCTTCCTTTCCCTCAGTGTTCCTGGATAAGCAACAGGCGACTTCGCTGATCTCCCGCCAGAAGAGGAACACCGGATCATCATCATCACCTTCTACCCTGGAGCAGGCCTGCATGGAAAGAGTCTGCACCTATGAAGAAGCCAGAAAGTTCTTCCAGGACTCGTACCGCACGGTGAGCTTGCTGTGAATCCCTTCTCATGCTTTATTTTTAAAGGAGTGATTTATTTACTATATGAATTGTGTCTTTCAGGACATCTTCTGGTCAGTCTACATCGGTAAGTTGTTTTGAAAGGGCTTTCCATCGCTGCCGAATCAATAGTAGAGCAATACATCTCCTCATTGATTTGTTCTTTGTTTAGATGGAGACCAGTGTGTAGAAAACCCCTGCAAGAATGGCGCCATGTGTTCAGACAGTGTGGGAGGTTACGATTGCGTCTGCAAGTCAGGTTTCACCGGAGTCCACTGTGAACAAGGTGAGCGGGAACTCTCAGGAGGTTGTGTGTGATAGATGCTTGTTTATTTTGTTATTGCTTTTTGAAAGTGGTCCACTTTCCATCTCTCTTTCTGTCATGCAGATGAGACTCTTTGCACCCTGGAAAAAGACAAGGGCTGCTCGCAGTTCTGTAAGCCGGGCTATACATCCTACGAGTGTTCCTGCGCCCGCGGATGGAAACTTAACCCTACGGAAAAGGATAAGTGTGACCCAGCAGGTGCATTTGACATGTTTTAATATTAAGAAATTAAAAGCCGGTGATTTGTCACAGGATTAAAATTGATAGATTGTTTATGGTGGATGATATATTTTAATTAAGAAATGAAACACTATCATTTTCCTTTTGGATTGATAAAGCATTTTAATTTAATTTGTTGTACGACACAAAGTTTGAATATGCCTGGGAGAAAAAAGTAATCCCTGTCATCTTTCTGCATCAGTCCCGTTCCCCTGTGGTAAACTGAACAGTTTGAGCCAGTGGGACAGCAGACAAGCCATCATCGCTGGCAACAACTATGAAGGACTAGCTTGCACCTCTGCTGAATGTCCCTGGCAGGTAAAATAAAAAATAAGCCACCCCCACAGCGGCACATTAAAAGCCTGCTGTAGATGTCTGTGATGTGCAGCTGCAGTCATTTTGTTTTTATTTTCAGGCTCTGCTGAAGACCCAAGAGTCTGCAGGTTACTGTAGTGGCGTCATACTGAAGGAGAACCTGGTCTTGACTTCAGCTCAGTGTGCCAATAAGTACAGATCCTTCCAGGTGGTCGTTGGTGAGTGAACCAAACAATGAATCACAACGATAATGGTGACTGTCCTCTGATGTTCATGTTTGAAGTGAATTTAGTCATGGTGAGTGGTGTTATAGCGTGTGGGCGTAGTGAACAGTCTAACCTTTACATCTCCATAGTGAACAGGCGTTTTCTGCACATAAATGCTGCTGCTCTCTTCCTGCCTGTTAAACAGGGTTTAATAAATGTGTTTTTCAGCAGGTGAAATGACGAAAAAACACTAAACTTCATGCATTTTAGCTTGTTTTACTGTACGTCTATGAGATAACAAGCAGGTTTTCATATCCGTATATTTTTGATTCACAGTATTTAATTAGCATCAAGGAGCCAAAAGGAAATTTACCTTTTTTCAGATGGAAATTGCATCAGATAAGCAGAGCATTTCCAGCATGTGGTATTTTGTGATAGCTTAAGGCAAAGTTGCAGATTGAAAGCAGCAAATGAAGAAATATTCTTTGCTGAAGCAAGTTGGTAAAATTAGGAACACAGCAGAGTAAAATGATCTTTATGTTAAAGATATAACATGTTTCCTGCATATTTTTATGGATATCCTGTTAAGATTCTGCTTCTAAAGATCATTTTGAGTAATTGTTGCATGTGTTTTTACATTCATTGTGTTTTCTTATCTTCACCTCCTCAGGTAAGCGCGACACCAACAACAATGACGCACAGACGCTGTATGTAAAAGTCGTCCGCTTCCATCCCCGCTATGTGGAAGGACAACCTGAAAATGACCTCGCTGTGCTTGAGCTTGTTGAGCGCATCACCTTTAAGAAAACTGTAGTTGCTGCCTGTCTGCCTGAAAGAGACTTCGCTGAGAGCATCTTGATGTCAGGAGAGCTTCCAGCTGTTGTCACCGGCTGGAAAGAAGGAAAACAGGTTTCTGCCTTCCAGGGCCCGCTTACCCTTAACAGTCTGAATTACAGCATGCTGCCTCAGTGTATGGCCTTGCATCCTGACCTGATGACTAATAAAATGGGCTGCACTTCGCCGCATGCCAATGCTGACTGCGCCATGAGCTCCGGCAGCCCCCTGCTCACCTTGTACAGAGGTGTGTTCTTCCTCACCGGGGTGGTGAGTCAGCCAGAAGCGGCTGATTGCAGCAAAGGCTACATCTTCCAAAAGGTGTCACGCCACCTCGATTGGCTGCAGCCACTCATGGGTTCACGTTTGGCGGGGTAGGCGGGCAACACGGGCAGGTAAATTATTGATTGTGGATTTTGGCAAAGCAGGGAATCTGATTACCTTTTATTCCTGTTAATTTACTCATTCATAGCTGTGCTGTATCTCTAACCTATAACAACACACTGTATAGTCTCCATCTAAACTCCTTTTGTCTGTGCACTTCCTCATGTATCCACTAGGTGGCTCTGTGTTTTCAGCATAATCGCATGTGTCTGACATCCAGAGGCAGTAAGATCTGAATTATTCAGCATGTATTTGTGAGATAAACATACCTTTTAAAGTAACTTTTAAGGGATTTTTTTTTGCAACAGCTGTACTTGTTGACATGCACCTTATAAGATCCTGGTTACCTGTGTTTTATGAATGTAATAAACCACAACACCACACTTTTTTTGTGATTGTCTGTTAGATAATGCAAGGTAGTATTTTAGGAATAAGCTAAAATCCGAGCAGATTTCTGCCACTTTGATGTGTGAATATTAAGACGAGCTGTGTGTATATAGTGTAATTTACAAGCTGGAGGAGATTTGAGGAGGCTCATCTCATTTATTAAGAATAATCAAGAGCAAAATTATGGATTTGTTTTGCACAACAGCAATCTTACACATAACTACAAAGCCATCAAACAAGACGTTAGGCTGCACCACTTTTAAACCACGTGTGAGAAACCGCCCCGCCGTAAAGCGATAACAACATGAGCAGCGGTGGATAATGAGACACAAAATTATGTTTTTGTGAATTTATTTTATTGTACTGTATGAGTCATACATTATTTTAATAAGCCAAAGAAGCAAAACCAGATTTTTAACAAAAGTATTGATAGAAATATTCTCCCATCTTAATGATCTGCTGCTGCCCCCAGGAGCAGCAACAGTACAAGGGCAGAGAGTGTATAAGTGAAATATATTTGTCCAGTTTGCTGGTTTCTCAACTCTTTATTGGACCAGTGTTTGTAAGTCAGAACCGTGGCTGTGAAATAATACCGAGCTGTTCCCTGACAGATCCGTGGTGCTGTCTATGGTCCTGAAGCTGTAGAGAGATTTCTTACTGCTGTGTCCGTCTTTGTTTCATCTCAGATTAGTCTTTTTTCCCCCATAACACATTATACACATTATATATTAATGTATTTAATCAACAGAGAAGTAATGATTAGCACAATATTTATTAGTCATGTTTGCTATCCTCTTAATATTCTCACATTTGCTTTTAACATCTAAAATAAAATCCTGCAGTCGTGTCTTAGAGCTGTTTAGTTTTCAGCTGCTAGCATAAACAAAACTGCAGATTGGAAGGGAAAAAGTTGAACCAAGGTGTAAAATCTGAGCATTGCTTAAACAGACAAAAGTTTTCAAGTTTATGGATCAAAGTACATTTGTTTTTCTTTGGTAAACTGAAGTTCAGGCATCGAGGTAGTTTGGACTCAGTAGAAATGTATGAACTGCAAAAGATAAAGGTTCTTTTTTTCCAGCATAGGCAATATTAGCCTTCCTTCACTGTCACATACCACTGGTTATCTGGCAACATTTTCCCACACAGTCACCCACAGCAGGCTTCTCACAGTTTCCCTGGTGAACAATGACAGGACCATGTCATGCAGGCAGAGAAAAGGAGAATGGACAAGAGAGGGAGCAAGAGACGCCGCACAACAAAAAAACCTGGCCTGCAACTTTAGACGGGGCAGCTTGAAAAGAACAGCTCCGAAAGCTGGGGCCAATGTTGGCTGTTGCCATGGTACTCACCAAGGAGATGGCTCCTTGCTCCCAAAAATGGCTGCGCTCCTTTACTGGGCCATCTAGCAGAGATTAATCTGAGTGGACCTCCTTCCTTCCTGAATCTGGTCCTGTTCAGTGGTCCTTCCAGTTTAATTTATATGATGAAATCTACAGAAGCACGTAGAAATACACTGAGCAAGATGTGGTTAAAGTCGCATCCATCTGCTCCGAGCTGCCGAGTCCAGCCAGTTACATGCAACATCCATATGCCCAGCCATCACTTCATGAGCTTCATTATATTCCCTCAGCAAAACCTTAAAATGAAGCAAATGGGGAGAAATGGGTTGCATGTGAAATGCTCAACAAACTGAGACCGCGAAGCGCAGGGCTAAATGATGATGATGAGCAGAGAAGGAGGATGAGATTCCACGCGGGATGCCGAAGATTGTGTGGACAGAATGATGGATTCACATTATCTGAAACACAAATGAAACAGCCTTCAAGAGGAACATGAGCAGTGTTGGGAGGGTTACTTTTAAAATGTATTCCGTTACAGATTACTGATTACATGTCAAAAAATGTAATC
>JBAMIG010000022.1:10375597-10402562 GCA_037177335.1 Kiunga ballochi
AGATGATGTGGTTCTGTTGGCTTCATCTGGTCCTGATCTCCAGCTCTCACTCGAGCGATTTGCAGCCGAGTGTGAAGTGGCCGGTATGAAAATCAGCACCTCCAAATCTGAGACCATGGTTCTTAACCGGAAAAGGGTGGAGTGCCTTCTAAGAGTGGTGGATAGGATCCTTCCCCAAGTGGAGGAGTTTAAGTATCTCGGGGTCTTGTTCATGAGTGTGGGGGGGGGGAATGGAGCGGGAGATCGACAGACAGATCGGTGCGGCTTCTGCAGTAATGCGGACACCGCATCAATCTTTTGTGGTGAAGAAGGAGCTGAGCCGAAAGGCAAAGCTCTCAATTTACCGGTCTCTCTATGTCCCCATCCTCACCCGGGTACAAGCGGCCAAAATGAGTTTTCTCCGCAGGGTGGCCAGCGTCTCACTTAGAGATAGGGTGAGAAGCTCAGCCATCCGGGAGGGACTCAAGAGTTGAGCCACTGCTCCTCCGCATCAAGAGGAGCCAGATGAGGTGGCTCGGGCATCTGGTTAGGATGCCTCCTGGACGCCTCCCTGGTGAGGTGTTCTGGGCACGTCCCTGTGGGAGGAGACCCCGGGGAAGACCCAGGACACGCTGGACCGATTACATCTCGCAGCTGGCTTGGGAACGCCTCGGGGTTTTCCCAGATGAGCTGGTGAATGTGGCTGGGGAGAGGGAAGTCTGGGCTTCCGTCCGTGAGCTGCTGCCCCCGCAACCCGACCTCGGATAAAGTGGCAGAAAATGGATGGATAGTCAGACACGTAATTGTAATGTTTTTTTTATTATTGTTGGAAATAAACTGAGCTAAATTTACTGGAGACTTTATAAAGCAATAAAATAATGGATTTCTGAGATAATGTCTAAAGTTAGCCTTCATCTGCACAAAGGACTGCTGCGATAAATGCTTTAAGTCTTTAAAACTCTTCTTTGGAGAGTTGCTTTGAGGACTTTACACTTTTAAGGGCTTTTTGCTTCTTTGTTTTTATGAACTGATGTTCTGATGGAATAGTCAGAATTACATTTTTGCTTCAATATTTAATGTTTTCTTTCTTTGTTTTTCTTTAACACTGCATTTAAATGTTGGTGCCATCTGCATAAACCTCTGCTATAATCACTGCTTTTGTGCCACAGTCACACAATAAAAGCTGCCTTTTCAAAAGCTTTAAAACCAAAAGGTTTTTCTTGCTGTCCACAAACACTTATCACACTTACTTTTTGTGATTATACATAGTAATACTTAAGAGAATCAAATGGAAAGAATAACAAAATCAGAAACCTCTGTATTTATCTGACATATGTTGTAAATTGTTGCAGAAGTTGCCAGAAAATAACAGTAAAACCAGAATAAACAGAGTTGTATTTATTTGATATTTTCTCTGAGCTTTCTACAAACATTCAGTTATTCTCTTTCTACTCAATTTGATACAACTTACAGGTCAACAACTTCCCAACACTCTGGAATAAGTCTGATGAGCTTGAAACAGATCTGACAGCCTGGTTTATTTTATGACTGATATGTTAGCTATTAATACATCTCAAATGATATATCAACTCCCAACAGCTGGTAAACATTATTTGCAGCTAAACAGACTCTCTCACACACATGCTTATCCATTACTGTCCAGTGTGAATAAAACTGTTTAAGATAAAGGATAGATTGAAGAAAAATGATCATCAAATGCAACAACTCTCCCAATTATCCACCCAATATTTAGACTTTATCCAGCTTTGGATTGCATCTGATCTCTATTTGAGGTTGTAGTTGTAGCAGACAGCTTCCTGCATCACCTATACCTGCATTTTAGGTGTTGCATATTTCTCCCATTATGCCTAAAATCAGTTGTGTGTGAACAGGGCTGCTGTAAGGAAAGCATGAAGTATACTTTCCACTTTGAGCTTTGTGTCAGGCTGTGTTGTCTTCAGACACACAAACGCAACACACTGCATGTAAAGAGTGGCTGCCAACATGGGTTTTGAGTAAGGGAAGGATGTTTGCAGCATGAATGCATGCAACCCTGTTTTGTGTAGAACATAGAATCACTGAGTGCCAGCCGCCTGTTTGGCACTGAGAATATGATGCCTGAGAAGCAGCAGCCATGCAGCAGAACTGGCAGAAGCTGGTTCCTCCCCCTAGTTATATAAGAAGTTACACTGAAAGAATAAAGGCAAGGAGAAGGAAGGGAATGAGGAGTGGGGGCCCCAAGGAGCCAAAATGGAAGGGAAAGGGGTCTGTTTTGGATATGAGAGAGGGAATGAAAAGAGTGAGAGGATGTGAGGAGTACCAGCGTCCACAGGATATCTTTACATGTAGCAGAGGCTCGGAAGCAAGGGTGGCACTGAAAACTAGCAGAAGAGAGGATTTTAAATAGAGAACTGAAATGGCTGCAATGAGCAGAAATGACACAAACACATTTAGAAAGAGAGGGAGTGGAGGGTGAGATAGCTGTGCAACCCTAACCCTCTCTGTGCTGCGCATTGCAGAAGGCCAGATGCACTCATCCTCTCTTTTTAAATGACTCGTATTCATAAGAAAGAAAAAAAAAGACTGTAGTGTGTGACGTGTGGGCTGTAGGTGCGTGTCATGCAGAGTGAATGGGATTTTGCACATTTTTTTCAGAGATATGGTCGTGTGTGCATTCAGCTCACCAACCTGCCAAGTGGAATTCAAAGAAGCTGCAACCATTTGTGCAAAAGAAGCGTGATGGTGCAAGAGGAAGAGTGAGTCAAAGAGTCGTTAACGTGCAGGACAGAAGCTCCAGGCTTATTGTGAGTGTGCACTTTGCTGTCCGAATGGTGGGAAAAATGTGCACAAAAAAAAAACGTGAAAGAGCAGCAGCATGTTGAGTTTGCAGAGGATGAGGGAGTGAGCTTTTCAATCACTATCACAGCTGCTCTTTGTTTTAATGCTTTAATTAAAAGATGGGGGTGTTACCATGGTTATCAGGAACTCGACCGAAGAACAACACAACGTCAAAAGGAAGCACAAGTTAGAGGTGTCAGTTTTCAGAGATTTACGTTTATGGCAGGTGCCTGTGTGTAAAAAGGGTGACTCATCAATCTCTGTAAGCACTGACTGGTCTGGTTACAATAGTAACCAGTGGATATGAGCTGCTGCAGCAAACGCAGAAGGAGACAACAACCAAAACCAGCAGGGAGGAAGGGTAGTAATGAGGAGGCGTGAAAAGGAATTTTGGAGGGGATAAATCTCTGAAGGACACATGAAAGAGCTCTAAATGAATATGCACGGAGCACTCTTACATGTATCTTTCACTGAAATGCCTGCTGGGGTCTCTGAGAAAAGAAAAAAAACATATTTCACTGACTTGTAAACAACTGCTGGCTTAGACGTTTTAAAATGGAAATGAGGACACACACATCAAAAGCATGCAACCCTTCCAACAGAACAGGATAGTGTGGAGCTATAAGTCTCTTGCTTTGATGGAAAATTTCATATGACTGCTGCTTTTGTGATACTTACCAGATTTAATATATAATATTGTCCAAAGTACATTTAAGAAGGACAAATTAATGCAAAAAATATGTTTCAGAGGCCAGTGGAACCAAATTGTGTATCATAATTAATAACAGAAAATATTTGACACATTTATGATTTAGTCACTGAGAGTTATAATGCTCCTCATGGAATATACTGTTCTTCAAGTTTTGTGTGTTGAAGGAAACATTAAAATCTGCAAGGCCATGGCTTTTGAAAACTGGAGATTGAGATCTTGTCTCCAACTAGCCAGTTATTGATAAAGCTGCGAGTAAACAAATAAAATATGGACTTAGCCACCATGATGTCACCTATAGATTACCCATAAGTAGGTGGACAGTTGTCAGCTTTGATTATTTGTTGCACAGTTAAAGCACCATAAAATGACCTGAGGAGTTGTAATTGCTCTATAAATTGTGGTTTGTTTACATTGTTACCTTGCTCTTGTATTTAACACATTTGCTGCTGAGAATATTTAGCATATTATGTTGTGAAGCACCCTGAGATGACACTGTCATGAAATGGTGCTGTATAAATAAAGTTGAATTGAATTATTTTATGGAAATTGAAAGATGTCACAAATCTTACAAGCTAAAATAAATAGTAATGTCCAGGATCTGTATCCTTTCAGCTGACCCATTTAACCTAATAATCAATTCAATAAGCTGCGTGCTGCAGTGACCTCGCTGGTGTTGATCTCATATTCTCCGCTAAGGACACAGCACATCCAGTGTCCATGGTATGAAAATGTTGTGGTACAGTCTGTTTGTAGAGACTGTTAGATTTTTCCTGTCAAAGTTATGATGAGACACAAGTTCCTTGGATAAAAAAAAAACAATCTGGAGCTTAGCTTTAAGCACAGAGAGGGAGCAGGAAGCCCTTTGTAGGGAGTCGGTTGTTTAATACCCTTGTGATGGATTGAACTTCTGAAAGCTTTGTGACAGCAACCTGACAACTTTTTGCATTATGCTGCATTTGTGTGTGCTGACTGTGGGGCCTTTAAATACCACTCAGTCTCCTATTAAATACAGTTTGACAGGTGGAACGACAGTGCTGATCATGCCAGGACAATGACATGAAACAAAAATATGTGTATCTGTGTGTTTCACAGCTGTGATGCGTAACCCGGTAGACTGAGACATCACGGATTTGTTTTTCCTTTAAAAGTACACACAAGCTCAAGGTGCTGTGTTCTTGTGTGGAGTGTATTATTCATTGTCTCACACCTTGCGAGGTGCCCCTAGATGCCTGATAGTGAGTCAAACTGCTTGTACGCAGTAGTTCTTTTCTCTGTATCTGTTTTTTCTTCATAAAAATATGCATGATGTCAAAGCTTTCCTGTCAGCGCTCCGGCGGCTGGTTCGCTGAACGGGACCGGACAAATAGTACACATGAAAATCTTTCTGGAGTTGTATCTGCTTGTAGTCTGACCCTACAGCATGAAAGCAGCTGCTCTGGGTTCTTCTGAGTTTATAGGTGTTTTTATTCTGTGTGGGTTGTTGTTTTGCATTTGAAGCCATAAAAGAGGTTTTTGAAAATGTGCAGCTATTGATGAAACAGGATGTGCTTTATGTTAGTGTGCTCACTGGGGCTTTAGTCACTCACCCTGCACGCACTACTGTCCTTTGTTTGGTCTGTAAAACACAGCAGTGGCCGATTATTTGTTTTGTTTCGCAGATGGATGGTTGCTACAGGAAAGACTGACTGTTCAGACCTTCAGCTTTCTAAACATTTATTGCCAGAATGACTTACTGTCTTCTCTCTTTCTCCTTTCTCCACTCCTCTCTGTTCTCCTTTATTGTCTCTTTCTCTGCATCATTTCTTTACCTGTTTTCCCTTCTGTGGATTTCTCAGAGATGGCGCTCCCTCCTGTCCTGCTGCTGCTTCTGATCACTATCCTCCATAGCGCAAGTGGACAAAATCCATCTGACTCCGAGACTCTTCCAAGAGGCTGCGGCTGGGGCCTTGTACGTCCCTACACCTTACTCTGTGACCTGGAGTCCATTTGGGGAGTGGCTGTGGAATCTGTGGCTGCTGGTGGGGCCCTGGCCGTCATCTTACTTGGCCTTGTCCTGCTATGCCGTTTACGGCACATCAGTGAAGCTGAGAAGCGCAGTGGTGTGGGGCCTATCCTCCTGCTGCTTCTTGGCATCCTCGGCTTGTTCGCCCTGAGCTTTGCTTACCTGATCGAGCAGGATGAGGCACTTTGCCTGCTCCGCAGGGCCCTGTGGGGTCTCCTTTTTGCTGTCTGCTTCTCCTGCTTGCTGGTTCAAGGTGTCCGTCTGCGAAGGTTGGGCCGGGAACGGCGGAGCCCTGGTGGTTGTGCGCTAACAGGCCTGGCACTGGGTTTGAGTGCTGTCCAGGGCATCATTGCTGCAGAGTGGTTACTTCTAACCGTACTAAGAGAGGGAAGAGCAGCCTGCCAGTACTTGCCTTTGGACTTTTCATTAGCCTGCAGCTATGTGTTAGTTTTACTACTAGCTGCGCTGACCGCTGCCTCCCTGGCTCTCTGTGGAAAGACACGTCAATGGCGATGCAACGCTATCTGGCTTCTTGTGACCTGCCTTTTGTCCCTGCTGCTGTGGGTGGCCTGGGTGGGTTTCTATCTATATGGCAACGCCTGGCTTGGCAAGTCCCCAGAGTGGAATGATCCAGCATTGGCAATAGCTTTGGTGGCTCAGGGCTGGCTGCTGCTGATCTTCCACGCCATTCCTGAATCCCACATCTGCCTGAGACCCCCACCACAACCCACAGCACCAGACTACTTTGACACTTCCCAGAACTCGACACGGATGAGGGAGACGAGCTTCGATGAAGATATCCCTCTGTCCCACAGGCAGTTCGTGGAAAACCAGGGTTACGGATACAACGACGACAACGCTGCAGGTATGTCTGTGTGGACAGCTCGTAGGAGGAATGTAGGCCAAAGTGAGTAATAGAAAACCAAGAAATATTTGCATGAGAAGCCAGAAATAAGTACTGGTTGCGTAGGAAGTGTTCCTTTTTTCTTCCAAGAGAGAAAGTGAAGTGATGAGTCAAAGTGGATCATATCTGTGACTACTTCTCCGTCCATTCTGTGCCAGGCTTGAGGAGCGGTGGTGGCGCTGGGCAGCATAACAGTAACACCGGCGCCAGGCCCAGCGCTCCTTTCCGCAGCAACGTGTACCAGCCCACCGAGATGACCATGATCCTGAACGGGGGAGCGGTGAGTACATCCTCCCAGCCGCAGGTACACGCCGCTTCCACGCCGCTCTCTCATTCGACCTCATCGACGAGACTGCATGCACATTTGTGCGTTCCGGGCCATGTGTCACTGCACAAGAATGAGGGAGAGGTGTGAGTGTGTGTGTGTGTGCACTCTCAACTTGTGTTTGCACATTTATGTTTGTGGTATTTGGTGGGCATATGCACGGATGGTTGTGTCACACATGGCCACTCATCTGATGGAGATTTGTTTGAGTGATTGTGAGGAAGCTTTTATTGCTCTTGTGTGTAAATAAACTGCAGATGTTACCTGTCCCCTGACATGTTACATGTCACACTCATCATTACACAAGATGAATATGTATTCTGGCTGGTACAGAGGAACATACTTCCAGCTGCTGTGCTGTGGATTTTCTTTACAATAGCTACTACATTTTTGCAAGGAGCTCAAATGCTGAAGAAAATCAAATGTCTGAACGTAATTTTTAGCCACTGCTCCTGCTGATTGCAGCTTTAGTGCTGATTTAGTAGGCAAAGGGAGAGCAAAGACTTCTTAAGCTGCTTTAGATAAAATATCATTAGTTTGCATGAACAGCATTTTTAGTCATTTAGTCAAAATGCAATGCTCTGTAAAAGGCATGAGGAGGATAAAAGACAACAGGTTTTATCATAAATGTAAAAAGTGAAAATATGACAAGATGTGAAAGCAAAAAGAGTGAGACAGAAAACAATGTCACACTGCAGGAGATTAAGAACGGTGATCTGGGAGTCTAAAAGAACAGCTGAGCTCAGTTTGATCAGGAAACTTCTTGCTTCTTAAATGAAAACCAGTTTTGTTTTTCATCCATCCATCCATCCATTTTCTACCGTTTAGTCCAACAGTCCCACAACAAAATTTTTCACCAGTTATATTTTACATGAGTCGTATGTTTTTCTCTGCTATGCCTTCTAAAGCAGTGCACATACTAAATAAGATGAACCAAGGGTCCATTTTGAGTGCAGTTTTACATAAGTAAATGTTGTAAATGAGTGAGTTATTCAGTGTGTGTGGATGCCATGTCACAGCAGCAGAATCACAAAGCTGTGGCTTAAAGAAAATAAGGAACCAGCTATTAAATTACTAAGATAAAAACAAAAGGCATACATATAATAACTTACATTTTGTCATTTATCCTATGCTCATAATTGATCATCTCATAAAAAGAAGCATTTATGTTCAAAATAAAACCAAGTTCAGACTTTGTCCATTGTTAAAAATGAATATTGCTCAAATAATTATGGCTTTGAGTCTAAATTCCTGTTATATGGGAATTCCAGAGGGATTTCTATGGCAGTGTTCCAGCTACCAGGTGATACATGACAAGGCAAGCATGGAGGGCTTTAAAAGTAGGAACAAACACAAAAACAAAAGCTGTTTGGCTGTTTTTTTTAATGTAAAACAACGGAAATGAAAAATAACATAGGAGGCTATCATAAAACATATAAGCTAATTACAACAGAGTCACAAGTGAGACACATCAACACGTGTGACCAGTACCTGCAGGGTTAAACATGGGTGTTGAGATGCATGTAAATGATGCTACCTAGATCTGTTATTATTCACAAACTACATTTTTCCATCCACAGGTTCCTTCTGCCCCTCCCACCTACACAGGGAGGCAGTTGTGGTGAGCAAAAGGCTTGGAATGAGGATGTACAAAAGAAAATGAAGAGAAGAAGATGATGGTGAGGGTGAAGAGGGAGAGTTCCAGGTCTGAGAGCTCATCTGGTTGGACAGGACTTGTGGCATAGATGCTGACAGGGCTCTTTCGATTTTGTGTACAGATTTTAACACTGACTGTGTGCCAATCAGAAATTGTATGAGTGTGTGTGAGGTTGAGTGGAAGGCAGCGTATGGAGGGCCGAGCTGAAGCCTTTCTAACACACAAATCTCCAGATTTAAAACTTGAAATGTGTCCAGCAAGTAGCAAAACTGAACACGCCAACTCAAATCTGAAAATATCAGCAGTATTTCTTTCTCATTTTCCTTTTTTATGGGGGGGGATGTCGGATGATTTGCTCCTCTGACAGTACAGCATCCCTGACTACTGTGAAATCTATTCCCCTTTCCTGCTTCAGCTCTCATCCTGTCAAGCAGGATGTCTTTTCTGCTGCTCCACACAATGCTGGCACTCAAGTGGAAACATTTGGCTCGGTCCTCCATACATTCACACCGTACGCCAAGACAGAGCACATGGGCGATTGTAAAGCTCCAGCACCGCCCTCTTACAAAAACAAGCCAGCCACTGCGGGGGGTCTGTGTACAGTATATAAGAGGAAAGAGTGTGTCTGTGTGTGAATGCAACAAAACCATCACCCTCCTGACTGTTAACCTTGACTCTTTTCCTCATTCACCCTCGCCGTTTGGGTTGACACTGTCTGTGAATACAACACATAACTCTCTTCACCTCACGCCATCCTCCCACCTGCATGGACACTTTGCAAACACAAACCGTGAGCCTGAACTGGACACGAAGTTCCAGTAAGTACAGACACAACAAAAAGCAGCACCTGGACAGAGGAATCACAGGCTGCTAATGAACTGCCGCTAAGAAGCATGATGGGGCCGAGTGGATCGTGATTGGACGAGGAGGGCCTCCGTCATCTGCAGGGGAGGTGCTGCTCTGTGAATCTGGGTCAAACTGCTGTGCTCTGGTGGACGCCAGCAGATTGAAGCAGCAAGGAGAGACTGTCACTCTCCATCAGCAGGAAACAGAGCGAGGAAATGAAACGGTCTTCCGCTCTGTTCCTCTCTCTGAGTTGTGTGTGTGAGCATGAGAACATTGTGATTTCATGAGTATCGGTGGGGGGAAATTCAATGGCCGAGTTGCTCTGTGGTGCTAAAATATTCCTCTGCACAAGTCTCCAGTGAGGCACAGAAACAACGCTGGTGTGGATACAGTAGTCAGACTTTGAGAGAGAACCTATGTATAGAGCTATGGCTACATGGAGATATGCTAGAGCTTCAAGAAAGATCAGATTTACACTGCGAGGAAGAAGAAGGAGGATCAAATGAATGAGGAGAGGTGGCGTGCAGAGGAAGGAGATAGTAGAGGAGAGTCTAAGCGACAGTGAAATCTCTGTGATTTCCTTCAGTCAGGTCTCAATCTATTTTAAAAAGTGTCTCCTTAGCCATGTGCATGATGTGGGGGCAGCTGCGTCCTTCTGCTCAGTGTGGTTGCCTTCTTTATCTAGTGATGTGTCTCTCCCTCCTCTTCTTCCTCACTTTCCAACTGTCTCTTTGTGGTCAGCCATAGCTCAAGTCCCTGTGCCAAGAAGGACTCTCGTTTCACAGTTTTCCCTTCATCGTGGCTCCAGCTCTCCATGTACATAGTAGTGCTGTAAAGCTTTGCTTGCTTCTTTACTTTTCTTCTTCTTTTTTAACTGTAGAACTTAGACACCAGTGATGCACTGAAAGAACTGACCACTGTACATCTATTTGATCTGTTTTTTATTTTTACTTGAGTTTTTTTTTTTTATTGTAAACAGATCGATTTGTGTTCTGACTCTGCTTGTTGTTTAATACGTTTTTATCTTTTGTCTTGCTGGTGTCTATTTTTTCCAAAATGAGCATTTTGGAAATGTTTTGCCAACAATAGATATGTTTTCTTTTGTTTTGTTTGATTAATTTTCATGGGAATTATGCGAGTTGTCATTTAACAGGATTTTTTGTTAGGGATACCTCTTGTTCTCAGTCAAGACAGGAGGAATATAAACACTTAAGCGTCAAGATGAATGAATGAGTGAATAATTTCATGCGGTAAACAAAGACTGTGATACCTTTAGAGTAACTAAAAAAGCAGAGAAGGGAGGGCAGACTACACTAACTTCAAACCCACCAATTATCAACAACTACTAAGTAAAGACCATGGGTCAAGCTCTGACTGTTGCTGTATGTTTATGTCTCACACACTGGCATTTCTAAAATAGGACTGCTGCTTGCAGGCCAGCTTCATGCCCAAACACAGCTTGTACTGTTACATCGAGCTGGGTTTGGGCCAACCTTGGTCAGAGACAGGTCTCTGCAAGAACTGTCCTTGGGGTTTTTTTGGATGGTCAGCAGTAAGTCTCAGCACTATGAGCTGAGAAGGGAGGTCAATAAATCTGATGATGTTTTCACTCAGAGTGGAGTAGAGAAGACAAACAGAAAAAAACACAAAAAGAAAGGATGAAAAAAGATCAACATGATGTGACTTCGTAGATTTTGCACTTGTCAACTACCTATCTGTGCATGCTTATCACCATTTCTACATATAAGACCTTTCTCAGATGTACTTTTGAATACTAATTCTATTTATGTAAAGGTCATGTGAGAGTAATCATAATTTCAGTGTATATCCGATGACACACTTAATGTCTGTGCTTTCTTAAACACGAAAGAGAGCTGGTTCTTGAATTGCAAAGAGATTAACATCAGGGGAAAGGGTCCAAAATATTACAATTCCCCACAAAGGAACAATGTCATCTACAGTGGACCGGATAACTTCCTCTGTTAGGTTTGACTTAATGGTTGAAAAAAAGAAGAAAAAAGAGAGAATTTTCTGACTGATATCGTCTCTGTGTTTAAAATCAAGTATACTGTGGTGAAATTTGCACAAACCTCTGTGTTCAGTTTGTCGTGCCCGGGCAGCCCATCTCAGCACCCATCCTCCCCGGGCTTGGCATGTCCTCGCCTGTCCTATCCTGATTTGTCTCGCCTTCAGACTGTTCCACCAGGGCAGCTGACAGGGTAATACTGGTTTTCACAGTTATGACTGTGCAGTGACGCAGCATGCCTATATATAAAAACATGAGTCCCCTGATTAGACAAAAAAATGAAAGAAATGAAGACAGTTAACTCTGTTGTTTCTGTAACTGATTCAGGAAAAAAAACTCAATAAAAGTGTCATGTTTGTAGTTAACTTTTAATCGCTTCTGGTCTTTTATTATTCTTGGAAGAGTAACAGAAACTACTATTATTCTCAAAAGAACTTTATTTTTATTCATTTTTCACAAAAAACTTTGCTTAGCTAACATTTACTTTGTTTCTCCAGGAAACACACTAATCCCATTTAGTTCAACATCACGCTGTACGTTTGGGGACCTGAGAAATTACTGGCCTACAATGCAAATCTTTTACTGTTATATAATGATATCATATTAGCCCACAAGTAATAATTCATGTTGTATTATCACATCATAGCCTATAATAGAGGCAGTTTCCAAGCCATGCAGACCTGACCTGATGTTTTCCTAAATAAATCCAGTGTGTTTATCTGTGAACACAGTTTTCTACACATTCACCTCCAGCTTGGAGTCCAGCACCAACTGTTTTCTGGCTATGCAGGGAAAGCCTGGTGTCACCTCTTCTCTGTGCCTGTGTGATCCAGTTTCCATCAGGCCAAGTCCGGTTAGACTCTGTGGAGCTGGCTCTGCTATCAGATGCCTCCAGAATGAATTTGTCTGTTTTATCACCTTACCCAGTGGCAGCTGTCTACCAGACATCCACATACCTTGAAAGATATGTGTAGGGCCTCCTCACGTCTTATTTTAAAGCTGCACACATCAGAGATGGGGAGGGTCGGGAAAGCTGTTTACCACGATAGCGCAGAGCATCCTCTCAGGTATGCAGGGTTTGCAGGATGGAAGGATGCCAACGGTGTACTTTACTCTCTGAGTTTAATTGTCATGCAGTGAGGACAGGACTGTCATAACGTGGAAGGTTTGGCATGAAAGACGACAAAGTGCAGAGTCAGAGTGCAGCCTTTTCATTTTTGCAAATCAGTTTTTATGAGTTTCCCTGAAATGCTCTGCCACATTTTAAAAGAAGTTTGATCTTCACGAGACACAAAAAGCAGAGAGCTGAAGGTGCACGTTTCTGCAGGGAGCCATGCACGTAACGGCTCAGATAAAACAAACAAAAAAAAAAAGCAGTATGGACAAAAAGTAGCAAACATTTGGCTGTTGTGTTGTGTGCTTGATGAAACACCAAGCTACTCATTCAAAATGTTAACATTAAGGAAACATCACTCAACTGGTAAGCTTGCAGTTTACTTTCTTTTTGTGTGTGTGTGTGTGTATTTTATTTAAAATAATATTAATGTATTATCAAATTAAATGGGCAAACTATTAAACTTGTATTACTGGAAGATTAAAGACCTGAGGAGAGCATGA
This sequence comes from Kiunga ballochi, assembly GCA_037177335.1. NCBI lineage: Eukaryota > Metazoa > Chordata > Actinopteri > Atheriniformes > Pseudomugilidae > Kiunga > Kiunga ballochi. Next base: position 10,388,504 of record JBAMIG010000022.1, read on the forward strand.
ATCCTTATTAGTTGGAAAAGTTGTCAGTCATCTACCATTTAGTGACGTTTTAAATATTTCTTAATTCTCCTTTTTCCTGGCAGTTACTTCCCTGATAAACATGATAGAAAGTGCTGCTCTGAACAGCAAGTTTTCTTTAGCTATTCCCATAAATTCCTGGCCTGAATGGAAATGCTATAACCTCTCTCGGATAGTGATATGTATTGCTAAGGTAAAAGAAATAGACAGATGGTGGAAATATGGCCGTCTTATAGTGAGAAATCAGCTGGAGGTGCAGAGAGAAAACACTAAGTCTATTACAGCATAATGGAAATTGAGCTGTATGGGGTTCATTTGTTCGGTCAGACTTATGAAAGAACAAAATACATCAAAGAGGCAAGGGAAGCAATAAAATGATTAGACACTGATCTTGGACATAAATTCTTGCCTGGACATAGCCAGCTGATTGTAGACCCTTTCAATGCTTTATTTGATTGATCATTTTGACCAGGTTGACATCAAGCAAGTATTCTTTAACAGCTTTGATAGTAGCAGTAAAACACAGCTGATGTATTAGCTGTGGTATCGCCTCTGCTCAAGTGTTTTAATGTTGAGAGGGAATGTGGGATTTTTCCACAGGCTCAGACACAGCCAGGATGTTTGTCATTTGTGGATCAAGCTGCTCTGAGGGCTGGGGGGAAACCGCCTGGATGGACACAGCAGAACCATGCTGGGAGCTTTCCGGAGGATCTGTCATCGTCACCCCCACTAGAAACAAACAAGAAGATTATTGTTGGTATGTTGGTTGTTATCATTGTGGTGTAACTTGCTTTATTATCATCAAAAAGAAAAGCTACTTTTTGAAAATCATGTGATAATTCTCCCAATGCAGCAAATCAACACATTAAAAATCCAAAAATAACATCCAAAGGCATCAAGTTTCAGATGTACAAAGACTGCAGAAGTTTTGCAGATTTCATGCCGCCAACGACGAAAAACTCAGCATCCATCTTGCATCCAACTTTTTCTCTGAGCTCTCTCCATAGAGTGAAAGTCACTCTGATGTTGTCTTGTGTCTTATCACTTGCTTAGTCCATTTCTCTCTTTCTGTTCCCCTCTTCCTCCAATAACATCTTCTTGTGTTTCTTTGATGAATCAGACATGTTGCGTGGTCACAAGGGCTACTCTCATCATCTCCATATGCTGCCGTGTGACGTGGTACATAAATAAAACTTATCTAAAAAAACTCCAAAACTGCTAAGTGTCTAAGCCTCGCTAAACAGGACAACAGTGAGCCCAGAAACACACATAATAAATACTATGCTACCGCAATGTGACAGGGATAAATTATTTTTAGGTTGGTTAATTTTATTATAAATGAATCATTGCTAGCATAAGCCTTTTTCCAAAACATACCATAATTAACTTTAATAGTTATGTTAGTGTAAAACCATCAACGTCTTTTATCTGCTGGGATCTACCATTCTCATTATCTTCCCCGGGTATTATGAGGCCTTCTTGCATCTTTTTTACTTGTAACATTTATTAAAGTCACGTTATAAAAAAGCTGATTAAATCAACTTTTTTCAAAAGAATGGAAATAGTAGCCCGTTAGGAACACGGTTGTGTCTGCATTTCATTTCAGGACTGATGGGAAGATAAACATCAGGATGGTTTAAGCTGCTTTGTTCAAACAGGTTGCACTGAAGGTAAAAAGCAGTGAAGGAAGGTCACACGGTGATTCATGAACTGCTGAAACATGCACCTGCCCAGTGACCCACCACCTTTGGCTTTTAACAACACGAGTTTGCTTTATACTCTCTGCCTTTTGTTTTTATTTCTCCCTCCTTTCTGATTCTGATTTTAGGCAACGAAATGCCAGGAGAGGTATTGAATGCTCAGGTCAAAAGTGATGAGTGCAGCTGTCAGTGGATCATCTTAAAGAGCTTGCACACATAGGGGGAGGGGGTGTGGGGATGCCTTAAATAAATGCAACCTCTTTCTGCTTCTGTCTCTGTGCTAAACACGGTTTGTTTATCCATTGGTGCTCATTTTATTCCGCTCAAAGCACCAACAGGCTACACCAGCAAACAATCTGCAGCTTCAGCACTGCTTTTCATCTCCTCCCTTTGTGCTTCTACATGACATTTCTCTGCCCCTCCTTCCATTCTTATCCATTTCAGATTGTGTTAAAGAACTCTAAAATGGTTTCTGTTCAGGTCAACTGTCTGGACAGAGTCTCTTGTAAACTCACACTCTTTCTCACACTCACACACACACACACACACACACACAGAACCAGGCCCCTGCTATTATGTCAGGTCAGCAGCAGCACAGCAGAAGAATGTCCGTCAGCCTGCTACAGCCAACATCATTGTTGTGTGGATTTGTGTGAGTGTGAGAACAACCTGCAATTATGATGGAGTTGTTTGCTGTTAGTTGGTGATAGAAATATTATTCTGGCTGTGCTTTGATTACATGTTAGAGTGGACCTTTTTGGCAATGAAAGCACACTTCAGTGTGAGAATAATAATGTTGTTTTTTTGGTTTTTTGCTTACTTGGATTAGAACAATACCAACAGAGGGATTGTGGGAATTAAACCAATGCTGACAAATACGGAGATGCTTTTGCAAGCAATTCACCAAAATACTATTTGGGATAATGTCAAATGTAGTCAAATGCTGATTGAACTAAACTAAAAGAACAAACACAGAGTTTTCCATGTAGATCATAAACCAAACATGTTGTTATGGTGTATTTAGATGCACTATTTGTGACTGCTGACAAAACAGGCCAATCAGTAACAATGTTCTCCAAAGGCAACTTGATATTTTTAACATTTGGTTGCATTAAATTACAAAAACTTTCATCTTTTCTCTGACTTTTGTCATAAACTTAATCCCAGTTCTGGTCATCAAAGCATGCAAAGTCTCGTCTGTCAAAGTGATACTCAGTTTATGAGGAAATCACATAAAGAGCTGATGAGGAAGTGCTCATAGTCAGTGATGCAGGGTGGATTAAAGAGGAAACAGCAACATATGAAAATGTTTTTTCACAACTTTTTTCTCAGTTTTTAACGTCTCTGATTCTGCAGGGGAATATTCGCCTCCAGAGGATGAAGAACATCTAGCGACAGTGAATCCGTCCACAATAACACCATACCTGGAACAACACGCATGGGAGATGATAACTTTCTAGCTTTTACTCAGTTGTGTTTGGAAAGCAGAGTTTGAAAAACTCTGGGAGCTTCTGGATGTGGTTGAGGCAGCCAGAGTGGAAAACAAAACACTAAAAAATCTATGGGGGCAGCAAAATGCCCAAATAGTGCTGATTCAACTGCTTTCATAAAGTCTGGTTCATATTTGCCATTTTCCCCATAAAGAATATTTAAACTTGATATCATTGGTTAGTTGCGGCATTCCCCTATTCAGTTGAAGCCTATGTTATAAAAGATTACAATAATATGCAGTAAACCAATGTCCTAGCATCTGTGTGTTAAAATGTGTGGCTTTGTTTGGGATAGACAAGAAAAAAAAAGACTCTTTCAAGGCTAATTTGTATTTCACATATTAAGATACCAAATTTGATACCAAATTATCTGACAGAACATAACTTACACTCTGGCATGTACCGTTTTGCAATCACTTGCAGTAATTTTGGCTGAAGGACAAAGTTTAGTCTCTATCCTTGAGCCGGTCAGTCACATTGGACACGGGTGTGCATTCTCAGCTGCTGTGCTCCATCCTTCGTGTACGCACAGAATACACACACACACCATCTTATATTTCTCTGGCTCTTTTCTCTAACTCGTCTCTTTCTTCACACGAATCCCCAACCCCCACCCTTTGCCATCTCATCAGACAAACACATTCTGAGCCCCGTAGACATCCTTTCTTTTTCTCATTCGCAATCTTCTCTCTGTATCTTTATCCCTGCCACTGCCCTCATTCTACTACTGCCAGAATCCTCATCTCTGAGCTTTAACATCAAAGCAATGTCGGGATGAATACTGTATCTCTGCGGCAGTATTAGGTGTTTGAGGTTGTGCAGGGCTGACGTCTATTATATAAGCATGCATTTGCATAAACATGAATGGGAAGGTATCTCTGCATCATTTTGTGTAACCTCATAAGAGGTTAACATAAAAGCAGAATGTTACAGGAAATATTCAAGGTCAGCAGTATTAGGTTGCAAAAGGAGGCCTTGTATTTAGTGATACATCATGACTGAGGTCATTGTGTGAGTACATGTGTGGCGTGAACACACCTCGTATCTCTTGTCGCACCCAGAAACGTTCAACAGTTTTGGCAATGTCGCGCTTCAATTTCAGCTCCCTCTGCCATTGGCGCAGCTCCTGCACATCTGGCCGAGCCCTGATCTGTAACATATGCAAAAGAAGCACATGCAAATATCATCAATGACTCCATTAGACTGCAAACTAATTAGGACTGATGAGCATATTGTTTGTTTATGACTCTGTTGATTTGCAGTGGCTGAATATACAGCCTGATGACAGACTGTGTGTCTGGTCTCTGACTGTGTTTATACCCGCCAGTACATGAAAAGTTTCTAATGAGTAAAATATGTACACATAAGAACAAATACCAACAGCATTAAATATTATCACTCTCATAACATCAGATAAAAACCTTATTGATGTTTTTTGCCCGTTCTCAATAATATTTGTTTAATTTATATTACAATTTTTACACCATCAGATTTATTTATACAGCATTTTCAAACTAAACAAAAAGCACAAAGTGCTTTGCAGCAGTTATCAAAATAAGATAATTTCAACATCAAAATAAAAATAGATTCTAGGCAGATTCTTCCACAATTGTTTGGTATATGTAAAAGTTACCAATTACAAGACTTGAGGGCTCCAGAGGGCTTGCTACAAGACTTTTAAAAACACACAGACTTAAAGCTAATACTGTTCGCTATGCAGCATTTAACTATGATGACATGTAACTAAGTATATTTACTGACATCTCTTAATACAAATTACTTTACAGCACGGTGAGGCTAAAATGATAATAATGTAACATAATCATTATACAGAGAATGACAGAACAGAGAATCCGCTCCAGCTGCAGGGAGATATGTAAACGCTCCCTGCATGTTTATGCATTAGTAATAAGCAATTGTATAACTTCAAGAAATAAAGCACCAGCAGGAGCCGTATCAGTACAGTCAGTGAATATTTTAGTGGCAGGGACAAGATTCTGAGCTTGTTTCATCCAAACATCTCTATATGAGAGTTTAGGTGAACATTTAACTGAATTTGTATGTCACTTCAGTGACATTAAAGGCATTTTTTTTATCACTGGGTCTTAATTGTATTGTTCTATGTAGTTTAGAAAAGTATAACTTTAGTGATGAATCATCACTGAATTTCAGCATATCGTCTCAATGATTGACAGTTCAATGAAAATATCGGTTCACAAATTGATCAACTCTTTTAGCACCAAAGTTTTGAAAGCAAAATGTTACATTTTGATAACACGGCACCAGCAGGCTGCAGCTTGATTGTGGTAAATAAGAAGAAACTGAATATGAACTTGAGTTTATGATGGGAAGAAAATGCTCATTTTGCATATTGAACCAGAATCACAAGTAGCTGAGAAAGTACTTCATTAATGATAATTAGTGAGTACTTTCTCTGTAATCTATTCTCTTTCAATAAAACGTCTTTTAAACTTGACTTTCCTAAACTTTGTCAGACCGTCTCCAAACATACACACACATGCAGCTGTTAAGTCTGAAGATACATAAGCTGCCTTTACATGTACATGTTGTTGTTGCTCCTGGAGAAAACCCCTGTATCTGTTGTGGGCTCATGTGTGGGCTGCTAGGCGTCCTGAGATTACTAAATAGATTTGCTGTTGAAGATTAAAGCAAAATGTCCCTGAAGTGCTCAGTCTCTCATTCCTTGTCTACTCCTGTTCTCTATCTCACCTCCACCCCTTCCCCCATTCAGTCCCTGGCATATCAACACCTCACACCCTCCTGAGCTTCTCCAGTACATCAATGTTTCATCCCACTGCAGCCACCTCTGTCCTCTCTCCTCTGCATGCTATCCCACATCTCCACTCTCCAGTCTTGCTTCCCACTGCTCCCTTCAACCCCAACATTCTCCTAAGCGCCTGGTTGTGTGGCAACAATAGTGTTGCTATTCGTGGGTATGAAAGTGGGCCTGTTATATAAGGGTGGCAATTGGTGGAGGAATGGATAAGACCAGTGAGCTTCAACAGCTAATTCACTGGGTGTCATGGTGCTGCAACAGCCCCTCTTGCTGATGGGAGAAAACCATAGAAATGGAAATGAGGGGTGAGGGTCAGGACTGGTTGGGGGTTGGAGTCTGTTATGTTTGCTCACCACCTTCTTGTCTTTCAGTGTGCATGTGCCATTCCTACTCTGTGTCCATTCTCTTTCATTTTCATTAAAAATATGAAATGCTTTATTCTGCTTCTGCTGCAATCACATGCTCCTAAATGCCATTAATATTTTCTGAGCATTTAACAACTGCGTCACAGTGTGTCACGCATGAGACATGGGAAGGCTGACTTATTAGAGGCTTCATACAGGATGCTGACTGTTTGTGTGTGGCAGACAGAGACAAAGAGCTGAGCTGAGCTGAGCGTGCAAGTGAGTTTTTTTTTAACTTGTCTGTGTGCATCAGCACAGCTGATTAGCGGGGGTAAGCTACTGTTTTGACACTGTGTATAAAGACAATCTGTGTTCTTTGTGTACGTTTTTATTATGCCGTTTCTGTGGATAGCATTTTATTTTTGTTCTTTTACCATACCTCCTTGTTAGATTGATTTCTGAAAGTTTGTGACCTCAGTACGCTCTTGTTATAATCACTAATGTCGCTGCACACGTGGCAGTGTCTGGTTTAGTGCCTGTGAGTCACTCATTTCATGTGGTGGAACATGCATTAAGGCATGGATTAGAGTGATTAGAAAAATTGTCCGGACATTGCAGGGTCATAGACATCTAAACAATTACTTGAGATGCAGAAACACAACCATAAGCAAACACCCACATAATAAACCTCACACGTTTAGAAAGGACAGAGGCCATCTTGAGCTCAACCGACATCTTCTAACAACACAAGCTGAATCCCATACACAAACCACACACCCACAAATTGCATAATTGTGCACTCTTTCTCAAACATATACTTCAGCCCCACTGCACAGCCTTTCAAGCTGCTCTACTTTTTGTGCAAACCTGCCAGAGAGACTGAGCTCCCCATCCATTCTCACACTCTGTAGCAGTAAGGCTTCTGGCTGCAGTAATAATCACCAACCCCAACAAGTCGCATTAGGACACAACACCCCTCTGTGCTGTCCTCTTTCCACACTCCATCCATCTTTATGTCGACCAATTTCTAAACCAAGGTGTTGTAGCCATTTGCTTTATGTAGTTTAGTTATTTGGTTACTTTAGTCTGGTAATGTTGTATTGTAAGTTCTGTGTTGCAGTTAAGAAAGTATGGTGATGTATGTTTGTATACTTATACTCAAAAGGCCAGTAGAGAAGAAGAGTAGAAGCTACTGGACTTGATAGCACCACAGTCTTTGACCTACATCACATTTTTAGTTTATTTAAGAAGAACGTCTTTAGATTTAAGTTACTCTATGTAATTTTATTTTTGTTCAAAACCATTAAAACAACTAGATCAAAGAATGTTTTTTGAGACTTTACTAAAAAAGGCTGTGTTGAGTACACAGAAGCCTGAGGTCTGGAGCTAGTGTGGATCAGCCCCGCTGCACCCACACAAGGTTTAACCAGGTCAGCATCATCCAGTTTCATACATGCCTCTGTATTCTCACTGAAGTGGTCACAGTGAGCCTATAATGTTTGCTCAAAACACAAACAGCTTAACGCAAGCTTGCACTTCCTTTATTACAGCAGTAAGAGCAGTTACTGAATGTCCTGAGTGTCTGGGACATTTTTCTGTATGAATGTCGCTGCACGTGATTGGTCAACTGACTCAACTCTGAACATCAGTTCAAGCTATTCATCTATTGCTGCCCTCAGGTCATTGAACTGGAATCACAGACCTACTTCTGCTATTGACTATACAGTTCAATGGTGAGACTGTGTGTATGTGGGTACATGTGTGTGTGCACAAAATTCTGTCAGACAACTCTATATTGACTGGAACATCACTGGTACAAGCAATGTCCCATTTCTTACAGCAACTATAACTGGGTCTGGCAAATAAGAAACAGGTGTGGCAATCGAGACCAGGTGTAGTGAACAGGAAATGAACACAGAGTAATAATCCTACAAAATAAAACAAGAAACTAAATAAAACAAACAAAAAAAAAACAAAACCAAACCAAAACCCTCAGAGTAGGGATCTTCAAGTTCGAATCTCGAGAGCTGGTGTCCTGCAGGTATTGAAACTTTCCAGACTGAGGCGTATTGCGGCAGGAAAGCATGGACTACCTGCAGGACACCGGTCCTCTGGGACCAGACCTGAAGATCTCTGCCCTAGATTGAGCAAAGCAGCAGCAGAAATAAGCAGTAGCATTCTGCTTAACTTAAAGCACAATGAAAAAAACAGTGATGTTCTGTATTTCCATCCATCCATCCATCCATCATCTAGCGCTATGTCCCTAACGGGGTCGCGGGGGGGCTGGAGCCTATCCCAGGGAACACCCTGGACGGGACGCCAGTCCATCGCAGGGCCATGTTCTGTATTTACAGCAGAAATAAGAGTCGGTCAAGTAAAAACAATCCTCTACCTTACCACAACCTCATAATATTAACAATTTAATTGTGGTTTATCACACAACAGTCCTCTGCTCTTATGCAGCTGACTACACTTAAGTAATCTCCATAAGTAGAAAGTGTATGAGACTATGTGCATACATACAAGCATGCATTACAGCAGTCATGGATGAATGGATTAGAGTTAGGATAAGGCGCATAATCTAAGAAGATTATGCAATATGTTTAGGCCTTGCAGCTTTTTGAAAACATACATGAGTGAAACAAAAGACAATCATATTGTCTGGGTCATACATGTGAGTAGGTTTGGTTAAGTGACTGTGGGTGTGGATCATTTCCACTGGCGCTCTTTTTTTTAGTCGGCAGTGTTGTGCTGACGGAGATTAATAATGGAAGGATAAAATTCCTCTCGATAAAAATACTTTCCATCCCTGCATCCTGGGATTCTGTCTGTCTGTCTTTCTTACCAGAACACACTTACTCGAACACACACATTCACTGCAGGCAGGGAGTCAGTGCTGTGTCAGACGGGTTATATAACAGCACAACGGTGAGGGGGAAAAGAGAGGGTGCATGTTAGGGGATGGGTGTGAGGAGAACATCATACACTGAGCCTATACTGCTCACATATCACAGCACAAAATCCCATAATCCTATTATACTCTAATGAACCCTAGAAAATATTCAGTAGTGCTTAGAAATCTCAGACTGGGGTATGTTTGAGTGAACTAAAGCTTGTTATTGATCACCAAAATGTGTGATCTGTCAAAAAAAAGTGGTCCTTCTTAGAGAATTATCTGAATACACTTCAATTTACAGACTATATATCTGTATGTTTAAACTGTTTATGACTGCTACACATCCCAGTAAATGTTAGGAGTATGTTTGATGCCTCACAGTTGACTTTGTGTGTCCTGGTGTCTTTGTCTCTGCTCTGCTGTTTTTTGTACTGTTACCTTTTTCCACCAAGTCCAGTAAACAGCAGTAGTGACACACAACAGTGCCTGTCAGGACTTTGTAAACCGCAAATACCTCCATATTGTGTCCCTTAAATAAGACATGACCCTCCGAGTCTGAGAAGCCAATCTTCAACTCCAGGCCAAGACTGTGTAGTACAGTATATATGCCTCATTTTCTTCCATCTTGTCCCATTTCTAATCGGCCACTGCTCTGCAACATCAGTTTGCCTTTTTTCCTCTCTTTGTTTTCACGTCCATCTGAGAATGTTCCAAACATAGCTTCATCCTTCTACATAACACCCTGTTCCCTCTATATGTCTCTTTTTGTCTGTGCCTTTCTTCCTTGAGATCCCTTGGTGTGCCTGTCTACTGTGCCATCGGTGGCCTTTCTGAACCCTCTCTCATTTTAATGTAAACACAGCAAAGATTGACAAGCAGCTAGCTTACTGCTGCCACCATGTGAGTGGTGGTGAAATACATCTTGTGCTGTTAAAGGACAAAAAGAAAGAGTGTTGCCCCCTGCTGTTACTTGTGCAATCCAAAACTTAATGTTAATACACACGCAGTGATTATCTCTTTTATATACACCCACCACCCCACAGAAATGTTGCTACATGCTTAAACATATACATGAAATAACAGCTGTCATACATTTCTCTTAAGGATTTGCATAAAGACGTTGAAGCTGAGTCACTGTAAACACCCACTAAGATTTATACCTTCCAATGAGACTAACTTAACATGACCATTGGTTATCTTTACCCTACTGAAGGTTGTGTGGCTATCTGTTTCCGAGTGATGCAAATATGCTGCTATTAGCCTCTGGCTGTATCTGTGTATGACTATTAATATCAGAGTACCACAACGCCCACACAGGAAGGAATTAGAGCCTGGCATCACAGATGACATAATCAAGCTGCTGAATGAAACTGCAGCCTCTGTGGAAGAGAGGCTTTTCAGCAAGATGATATTATACAACAAGATTGCACTGTGGGGCGAAGCGCATGCAGGAGGATGCTATTGTAACCTAACATGACCGCACACAGGAAGAAACCCTCACTGGTTTTGAGAATTGACTATATTACTCCTTTAATTTCTCTTTTTTTTTTTAAAAAAAATCCTGTTTTTTCACACTGATGTACTTAGACAACTTGTTTCACAAGCGCATCACCATACACATAAAAATATATGAGGTGACATTCACATGCTGTAAAATTTCCCCTCTGTTTCTGAATGTTTTTGTTTAGTTTTCATATTTTAAAGCCCCTACCATGCCCAAGAACCTGCAACCAAAAACCCACTAATACTGTCTTTGCACTGCCGTCTGCAGTACTTTTACATGGGATTTTACAGAATACACATGAAGAACATTGACTAGTGTACCTTATATCCTCTCCAGAAAGCCTGGATGATAAGTGCAGCCTGGTCCTCACTGAGAAACAGGGGGATGGGCGGCCTAGGACTGGAGGAAATGGAGAAAAAAGATGAGATAAGACTGAAGTAAATGTGCTTACTTCTGCCCCATAAATAAACACGAGTGCATGTTTGTAACTACAATGTCATGACTTATAAAGTATTTAGCAGCTTAAAAAGAGTAACAGTTGTTTCATGAATATTGTATTATAGTATGGATTCTTACATAACCACAAAAATGCATGTGTCAGCTGCTTTTACAGTCCATGCATTACAATAAAATATCTATTTATTTTCTACACTAGTATGTTTTATACTTTAAAATATTTGACCTCAAACAAACTCAACAACACAAACTGTTTATTTACAGATCTAAGTGCACCCCAAATATACGTGTGTTAGAGACAGAGAGAGATAGAAAGTGTGAGAGGGAGGAAAAAAGATGGGTTGATGAGTCACTCACTGCACGCTGAGCCAGTTTTTCACAAAGGGAATGTCATAAAAGTTCACTGCGATCTGTCCCTTCCTGCAAGGGTTATGACTGAAGACGTGAAAAACATGATCACTCACTAACAAGATGACATTTGAATGAAGCTGTATTGTGAAAGGAGATAGCTGTGATGGAGAGGTGTGACTGTGTGGGGACCTTACTTGTACAGCCACTCAGTTAGAAAGTCACAGGGGTTAAATATTGTTTTCTTCTGAAAAAAAAAAAAACACAGCGTTAAAAATGTCTTTAAAAAACTGTTTTTTTCACAGGTGAAATAGAGTGAAGTATAATAGTCACTGTTCAATAAAACAACAAAGTGTTCATTTTTTATTTATAGATGTTCTCAAAACACAATTCCAAATCTGAAAAAGTAGAGTAGAGGAAATTATGTAAACACTTACAATTATGTAAAAAATTATAAACCAAAGATACAGTATCGTTAAGCTAAATTTGAATTGGATACAGTAGCTTTTGTAAGGGTAAATAATGGCACAAACAAAAAGGACCACGGTTCTGTAATAAAAAGCAACTCCTGATAAAACATCTCATATTAAGGTTTACTGTAAACATGGAGAAAAAAGGCCAAGCTAGGAAGAGTCAAAGCAGTCAGTTAAAACTTTGGAAATGTATTTGTCTTTATTGTTTAATTTTAACATTTATGCACCACAATTTAGTGCATTGGCTTTCTAAAAAACCTTCTCAGTGAGTAGAGTTTATTCTTTCATCCCAAACCTCCATTACCCTCTACAAAGTTTATACATCAGCATGTGTGATGGAACTGTTTTGTTTTTATCTATATTCATTTTAACATATAGTTGCCTGTGCGTTTCTTTTTCAACAATTATTATTTTTTAATTAGATCTTTTTTAAAGATAGTTAGACCTCAAAACAGCAGTGCTTCTGGGCTTCTCTGAGCAAAGCTTCCAGTCCTGGAAGTAACACAGGAAACATTTTCTTCTCCATGAAACTTGTGACAGAGCCTAACACAAACACATAAACACCATGATGTGCAATATGCCGCATACACATACCAGATTAGTATCTAAATTCAGAAATTGTGCATTGTGTATCTTACCTTTATAAATTTGAGCAGAGGATGCAGACGGGTTCTTCTGGTGACAAGGCTGAGCTTTTAATAATTCAGCATAACCAGAGCATCCAGCGTGGAAAACAGGGGGGGTCAACATCTCCGAGAGAAGCTCCATCCACGAATACCTGATAACAGCATAATTACTGCAAGGAGAGGCTAATGACGAAATTAATTTGACATATATTGTTTAAATGATAGGTGTTGCAAGGACTCTTTTACCAGGGTATGTGCCCTGCAATGTCTGAGTTAGCACAGACTGTCCAATAGTGAGGCATATGATAATGCAGCAATAACAAGGACAGAATATAGTTATATTAGTAATAGCATCTTAATTTGAAGGAACATAAATTTTTTTTATTAACATAGAACGCCTCCATGATTAAAAAACAACAAAAAACAAACTTATATAGCTTTTATAGTTCACCTTGTTTGTTGTAATTCTTTTGAAGGTGGAGGAGCCAGAGAGCTGAGATTTCACTGAACTGTCATTTGTCCCAAAAGGAAAGTGATAGACGGGCAACTCTGCTTCAAAAGTAAATCAGTTTATATATATATGTATGTATATATATATCTCTGATATCCTACACTAAAAGTCACAAATTGCCTTCACATACTTGTTGCCGAAACGAGTTGTCTGCACCGTCAGTCTGTGCCATTATTTACTATTTACCCTTTGTGTTCTTTTGGTTTCCTAGGAACCTTTGGTTGCTAAGGAAATACCCGCTACTAAACTTCCAGTGCAAACAAAGGCTGGAGAATAAGCGTAGAACATCATTATACACGTTTTTAATCAATATCAAATGTAAATGTCAGTAGGTATTTATTTTAAAACGGGATCCAAAGCGAGTTGTACACACAAACTTGTGTGAAACAACAGAACATCCTTAGTAACGTTTGTCATGTTTAAGCTTCTCCGATTCATGTAGCTATATAACTGCGTGCTCCACATACTCATCACTAGAGGGAAGCAAATAGCAGTGTACGTTTGCATAGTCGTTATTTGATTTGTATCGAGGCATTTCTTTGGTTTCATTCCCAGTAGAGTGAATTACTGTAATGGTCTTTTAATATTTTATACAAAGAACCTTAAATAACTGCAGTTGATTCAGAACGCTGGTGCCAGAGATCTGAACACGTCACACCCACTTTGATCATCTTTACACGGCTCCTAGTCAGCCAGAAAGTTTTAAAAAACCCTACAGATTGTTTAAAATCCCAGAACGCGTCACTACCCCTGTGATGTGCTCAGTGAACACAATCTAAGCAAAGTTCTTAGATTATAAGAATCTGCATGAACATGGTGGAGTTTAGATGCTATGCTACAAACTGCCTGTGGAGAATAAACTTTCACCAAATATGAACATTACAATGAACTTTTCC